>VZTT01046455.1:0-31614 GCA_013400855.1 Buphagus erythrorhynchus | reverse complement strand
AAAAAAAAAAAAAAAAAAAAAAAGCTTATTTGGTTGGTTGGTTGTTTTTTTCCCTCTCAAAAGGAGGCTGTTCCAAAATAATTTGTTACATCCTGCCCAGCATGGTAAAAGGAAGTACCCGGTGCAGCTGCACCTTGTTGGTGCTTTCAGAAACAATTTCAATTCCCACTTTCTACTTAACGTCTCACCTTTCATCTGCATCACATGTGATTTTTGAGCAGTGGAGGCCAAGCTGTGACCTCCAGTGGAGGCTTCTGTGCCATTTGCTGCTCTTTCTCACCACAGTTCTTGGCTCACAGCTCCAGAGCTGTGCCAAGGTCTGTGTGGTACAGTGTGAGCACTGGTTTGAGCCCCCCACGGCACAACATCCTTGGGGACTGGTGTAAACTGGATAAATCTTATGATCCCACCATGGAAAATAATCACCTCTGCAGTTTCTATACTGCACATAAGGCTTGTGTTTCCTTGTAGTAACAGAGGAGAATGCACCTGAGTTTTGATCAAGGCTTTTCCATCACTACTTCTGCAAAAAACAGGGGCTGTTTCAGCTGTTCATGGCATCCAAAGTTTGCGTGTTTTCCTGGAGGTATTTGAAGGACTTCCACAGAAAATTCACCTGCTGATGACTGGGACCAGGAGAAGCCACAAGGGAAGAGGCTTTTTAAAACCAGATATTAAATCAAAAGGGTTGGGATTTTTTCACCTGTTACGGTTTACAGCCTACTTCACCTCCTGACAGCCAGACAGGAGACAGCTTTGGTGCAAAGCAGTCTGAGGAAAAGATGGCTTGGTATAGGTTGGACTAAAATTAACCAAGTGATTGCAAAGTCTGGAGCCACCAGATTACTTTTTCAGCCCAGACTTTTCTCTGTACTGGCATGCATAGAGAATACCATGAGATCAGGAGACTGGCAGCTATGTGGAAGGTTTGTATCTGTCACTTAAAAATTGTATCAACATATTTTATTAGATCAGGGAGTTTCCAGGCTGGTCTGCCTTAACCAAGAGGAAGAAAGCTGTGACTTCATGTAGAATAGGGAAATTTAACTGAGGAAAAACACAATTATCCCTAAAAACACTAACAAAGTTTCCACAGTAGAAAAAGTAAGTGCTATCATGTGTTCTATTAGGCAAGTAAAGAGGTTGTAAGAGAAAAAAAAAACATTCATGGAGTCCAAGCCAGGGAACTATTTTTCTTGAGGCAGTTCATGGAGTTAATATACACTGAGAAAAAAAAGCTGCAGCTTTTACAGAACAAAGTGCTGGTATGATGCGTTAAGGCTGATGTACATGGTTTCATTTCCTGGGGAGATGATTACAAGATGAAAGACATACTCCAGAGTAATATTTTTGTTTCACCTGAAACACTGTAAAAACAATGGGTTCTGGAAAAAATCCAAAATAAAGCTGCGGTGGCAACTTCAGACTGAGTCACCACCCAAACAGTGCTTGTGTGTGCTCTATAAAATGATAGAATCACAAAGGGTTTGTGTTGGAATAACATTAAAGCTCATCCAGTCCCACCCCCTGCCCTGGGCAGGGACACCTTCCACTCTTCCAGGTTGGTCCAAGCCCCGTCCAGCCTGGCCTTGGACACTCCCAGGGATGGGGCAGCCACAGCTTCTCTGTGCCAGGGCCTCCCCACCCTCACAGAGAGGGATTTCTCCCATATATCCAACATGAATTTCCTCTTTTTCAGCTTAAAGCCATTCCCTCTTGTGCTGTCACTCCTGCTCCTGAAGCAGAGCCCCTCTCTCCTTTCTTTTAGCTCCCTTCAGATACTGGATGACTGCTCTGACATCTCCATACCACCTCTCTTCTCCAGGCTGAAAATGCAGAAATAAAAAAGTTGAGAGAGGCAAACAAGTAGGGCAAGTTGGAGGGTTTCTGAATCTTAGCAGTTTTCTCTAGGAGGAAGTTTCAGAAGGAAAATCCCCCAAATTCTCCATTTAATCTGAGACTCTGGCATCAAATACAGAGGAGAAAACATAAGTTTTGTCCTGTTGTTAAGCAAAGTTTACCAGGAGCGATTGGAAAAGCACAAGGAATTAAACCCAGAAGCCATTAAAGACAACGGCAGGAAAGGGTGATGTAGCTCAAGTGTTTTACAAGGAGTGGGGTCATAATCGTGAAATCCTCAGCACATGCAAAAAGTCAACTGGGTAACAAAGAAACTTAATCATCTTAATGTGGCATTTTAATGATGCTGCTGATTTGCTGTGCCAATTCAGAGATAATGAGCCCCTAATGCTACAGATGTTCAGCCAGACTAAAGGAAAAAAAAAAGGAAAAAGGAAAGCTTTTCTTGTATGCCATTTCCTAACTATCCAATTAAACAAATTGTGAAAGCATATAAATAGTTTACCAGGTTTTGACAGCTGTTAATGGGATTCAGATGCCGAGGAACAAGAAGGGAGTCGATACGGGGCATATTGGAGGCTTCTTGTGACTACCTGGGTTTGACAGGTATTAACTGATGATTCATCACCGTTATCCCCACAAAACCCTACAGACACATGCCAGAGCTGCTCCCCTCCCAGAATGAGAGACTCCTGTACCTAACCCAGCCTGAGACAGAGTGGTGAAGCTGAAAAAGTCAGTGGAGTTTCCAAATACAAGGCAGAATCCTGCATGTTTGTGAGAAACACCTCAGCAATTGAATCAACACACTGAAGGCAAAGATAAGTCATGAATAAAAAATTTCCGTATTCTTTAGTGAATAAAGAGAGTAGTACCTCCCATAAAAATTATAAACCAGGGGAAAATAATTAAAATAAACAATGCTATGCCTAAGTTTTTTTCCTCAAAAAACAAGAAGAAAACAATAACATACATATACTGAGAATTTGGAGACTGTAACAAATGAGGAATTATAAAATGTGAAGTGACACAATAGCAACATGAGATTTTTTTTTTTTTTATGAGGCAACACTATCAGAGTTAAGACAACTTTTCTCCATGTTTTTCTTCTACCCCACTACAGATATCCATCAAGGGAAGGGAAAGGATTTCAAGCATTTTTGGCCCACCCTGGTTTGTTTTCCTTCTGACTCCAGCCTGGGCTCCCTTTTTCCTAACAGCTTTTATGACATCATTGTTTGCTAACAAAAAAGAGCAATTGCCTCACAGCAGAATTAACTTCCATCCAGACAGCAGAGACAACCACCCCAACCAGGACATGGTGACACCTTGCAGGGTGCAGACACTGGGCCTGTCCCATCCCTCAGGTCTTTTTTTGTGTCACTACAGGCCAAGGCAGACACTCCTGCACTAAAAGTCCCAAATACTGCATTTGTTACTTGGATATATTGGCTTTGGGTTTTTTATCTTTGTGACTTTTAGTATTTTCTTAGTACTTCAATAGTCATTTTTATACAAAAACCTAGTAATTATTTTGTTTAGATACTTTATAAAGCAGACGTGAGTGCTAATTCCTAAATGACCCAGTGCAGAATGCACCTGGTGGAAATTTTACTTCTAAATATAGGAGAGAAACTTTCATCATTCCCCTTTGTGGAGTGCAGGCTCAATGGTAATGAGTCTCCTTGGTTTTATTGTGACTTGAAACAAAAATAGAAACAAATCAAATTGAAATGCAGCACTGAGAATTGGAAAGAAAATAAAAAAAATCAGCCAGGCATCATTTTCCAAGTGCTCAGATGTGTATTTTCTACTTCATTAATACCAGTGCCTCTCTGTCATTAAAGCATAGTGTAATTTATCTAGTTGTACAATTAATTGAAAAATAACACCAACCAAAAAACACACATTGTTTCCAAGCTCATGTGAGTCAGGAAACTTGAATTATGTAACTGGTTCTTCAAGCATCTTACTTAAAACAATGATTTTCCTTCTAAAGATTAATATTCCTGTGGAAATCTATGATTTCACACACAGTGTTTCCCTTCTATTATCATTTTCTTCCTAATCATATTCTAGTGTTTTTCTAGGATTTTCATTCAAAAGTTTTCCAAATCATGTTGAAGTTATACTAACAGAAATAGGGGTAAAGGAGAAATGTTCCCCAAAACTGAGTGTTCCCCAAGTTGGAGTAAAACAGGATAAACTGCACAGCAACACTGTGCAGTGCTGGGTTTAGAGAAGGAAACGGAATTTAACTTTATTTAACTGCATTTAAATGCTCTTAACTGAAACTACAAACAGAATTTGGGGAAGCAGAATGACCTTCTGGGACAAATTGGACTAGGGGCTGGAAAACTATGGCTACTGTATACTGAAACTACCATGGGATTTTATTTTGGTTGTTTAATTTTAAAAACAGGCAATAATTTGCCATTTTTACTCAACTTTCTACACCTCCAGTGGAGGGGAGCACAGAGAGAATGCCATCCCACATCCTCAGGCCTGCAGGCCCAGGTTTTCCAACCTGTCCCAGATGAAATTTGTTTTAATTTTGACACCTGTTAACGTTATCCTTTCAGATTTGAATATCTTTAAAGTCTCCTTCTTACAAAAAAACATAGAAAAATATGAAACTGCATGAGCTCTTCCCTTCCTTTGCCGTTAAGATACCATCACCCAGAGAAAACATTTCTAAAATTACAATTCCTGAAGTCCAGCAAGGCAGATACAATCACAACCGTTAAATCAGACTTCAATGAGACAGTTAATCAGAGAACATCTGGACCCAACAGTCAGACTGAGAAAGGCCACATGTTAAATTCAGATAATCGCTGGCATTACCAATATCAAGGGACCAATCACTAATGTGACCACTCAGGCACAGTCGACTCTGGTCAACTGTGCTTCAAATGAACTTCAAACCTGAGAAATTCAAAGTATAATTTCATTTAATCTTTGTACATTCATCTCCCAGGAGCTTTCCTGACAATGTAATATATTCTTGTAAGAAAAATTAAATATGGAGAGAAAATAAGATAAAATAATATGAAGAACAGGGAAATCTGTGATTAATATCTGAGGAATTTTAACACATATAGGCTGAAGGCAGAAGCTTGGTTCAAATGTTCTTGAACACCTTGAACAGTGCACTGATTTGATTGAACTATAAAAAATGCCAGTAGTAAATAATCTTGACTTAAATTTTAGATTACACCTGTGTCATCTTCTATTTGAGGTTCTTTAATCAAATATTTGTAGCCTTCTAGAGGAGTGAGTGCATCCATTCTGTGTTCCCTTAANGGTTCTTTAATCAAATATTTGTAGTTCATTTTTAGCATAGCCTTCTAGACGAGCGAGTGCATCCGCTCTGTGTTCCCTTAGGAACTCTGATCTTACAGCTCTTTCCCAGCCTGAACGCTCCCGGGAGTCTGCGATTCAGACCTGCACGACAAATCCAACCCTCCCTGGAAGACCGGGATGACTCAAAGCGCCGGTCCAGGAGCACCTGCAGCTCCCAGAGCCGCTCCTGGAGGTGGAGCTCCTGCACCAGGAGAGCCGGAGAGGAGCGCGGCTGGCACGCACGGCAGGTGAGTGCAGCCACACGCTGCTCCACGGGAGTACAGCGAGCCCAGCTCCGAATTTACAAAGTTCCTAACGCTGCTGCAGAGCAGGAGAAGGAAATAAAGCCGGAACAAGAACTGGAGCGAATGCAGCCTGATGGGAGACGGCAACGCCTGCCCGGGGAGCCCCAGGTGAAACAGGCACCGAGCACCCGGTACAAACTCGCCATAATTCAATTAAAAGTCAGCCAGTAACGACACACAAGAGCCATCAATTCCAGTGCTCAGGGAGCTATTTGTATATGTTTTAGCAAAGTTTTGACTCTTGTGGATCTGTTTCCCTTTCCTGACGCTTTTCCAGCAGCACAAACAGTGAACCTGTCCCTTCTTCAACTCCCATTTTGTGCCAAATGAACAGCCTGGTTTGGGGGCAAAATGCGACTCATCCCCATTAACTGATTTCCTTTTCACCAACCTGTATTTCCAAAAATGGATTATTTCCTACAACAACATGTGGTTTAAATTCCCAGGGCCATTTCCGGCATCTTCACTTATTTTCTGCTGGAGCGAGTAGAGAGGGATCACAACTCATCTGTGTTGGACTAGATTTAATTTCGATGCCAAAGGAATAAATACTTATCTCACCTGCAATTTCAGGGAATTATTTTGTATGGATCCAAGACACACATTGTAGAATAAGTGAAAAAAATATGGAGTTTTAAAAGTTATGGAATGAAGCTCATCATCTATTAAATAACTCTGTGCATCTATCCATCCATCCATCCTCTTTCCAGCCCTTGTTCTGTCTGAGAGCTTCCACTGGGAGTCAGGATATCTCAAAAATAGATTCTATTTTCTAATCACTATAATGGGTTAATTAGAATGAGAAATAGCTGCACTTTCTGATTATCTCCAGGCAATCAGAGTATCCGAGTGTCTGTGTCAGTGCTGAGTGCTCAGGATAGTCCAGCTGATGTCAATCATTTACAGGCTGGGTGACACCACCGCCCCGTTGATGTCACCGAGCGTGCCTGGCAGCATTCCTGCCGCTGACGGCACAGTCTGAAGAGTTCAGACAAAGTCAAGAGGATCGTTTGTTGATAAGGAAAACGCGGCTTTCAGTCCCAGTAGAGCCCCCAGAGAAGCCTGACCCGTTCAGCACAAGCTCCTGGTTGGGTTTAACACTACAGAAATCCCCTTGCAGTGAACTTCTGCTGATGTTGTGAGATAACCCCGAGTCCCATGAGCGCCGGGGCTCGAGCTGGGCTTGGGAGATGTAATATTCTGATAAAAAACGGCACTTCCTTTCCAGGCAGATAAGTGCGTGTTCTTGCAGCACTGCTGGAACCTCGCTGAGCGCCCCAGCGAGGCTCTGTCACCTCTCCTGCCTCACTCCAGCCTTTCAACCGCCCCCCTCACTCACCTCAGTGCAGCAGCAATTAACATCCATAAACCACAAATGTGGCTTTTATCTCTTTTTAGCTCGCAACCATGAAAGCTCGCTGACATTCATAACACCCCAAAAGTTGTCTGCCTCAACAGCTGAGAGAATTAAGACATAATTAAACATTCGTGCTTGACTGCGACTCCCAGAGGAAGGAATGTGGCTTTTTAAATTTAATTTTTAAATTAAAGATGCGTCAACTTTGGCCACCAAAGGTAACAGTGTTGGTGGCACATAAAGAAACAGGAGAAATCAAGTGCTTCCCCCCCGCTCTCATTGCTTGTCTCTTTTCAGACTAGACACAGGAAGCACCATGGGAACGGTGTATTTTTATGGTTGCAGGCGAGCATACACCATGTGCACCACAGCGTGCAGCTTCCAGTCCCTTGAGGCAAGAAAAGGGGGTTTTGTTTCTTTTTTTTCCTTCTTCCCCATCAAGCTTTTAATTACCATTTTACTATAGCCTGCTGCCTAATTGTTTGCCCGATACTTAGAGCTGATCATCATGGAAGCCTGTTTAACAGGGGGGTGGAATAAGACAAGTTGAGTTGTTTCCATGGAATGACATCTCACCTGTGTCAGGACACAAGTAAAAAACACCATAAGCTGGTGTGCTTGCACAGGTTCAGAGAAGTACAAATACAGAACTGTTTGCTGGAAAAGTGGAATTTTTTAATACCAAATGAGCCCCAGTGATGGTGTTTCACCCCTATGCATTAATTTAGTGCTTTTATGAACTGTCTGTAAGCTTTTAAAAGGATCCCAGCACCACTTTTAGCATAAAAAGCTCCACCAAACCAAGTCAGGCAACATCTAGATTTAAGCAGGTCCAGCTTCTGCTCAAAGCCTCAGAATAATTCCCCACAACATAGTCACAGTGTCACTCATGAATAATGCAAGAGTCACAAAAACATGTAGTCCAAGAAACTGGAAGATTCCTGCTCACTATGGATGGCTGACAAGACATGGAAAAACCAGACATGCTTGTGCTGGAGAAAAGCATGTTACAGACATAGTAAGGCAGTGGAAAGCAGGTTATCAAAGGCCTGATCTCTCTCCATGAGTCAGTGGCCTCGTGTTCCCATGATGGCCTTCAGCAGATGGAACAAACCCCGAGGGCACGGATTGTGTGGGGGTTCCACGGATCAGGAAAGAAAAAAGAGAGGTTTCTGTGTCACAGGCTGTCACCAGCGATGAATTGGGAAGGTGCTGGAGTGGAATTGCTCACTCACAAACATGGTTAACATTTATGAGAAACACATAAATATTTTTCATTAATTCTATTTAAATTTTGTATGAAATGAGGGGATTAGTGATCGTATTGATGTGCCAAAAATAGAAATTGAGCTTTTTTTTATTATTAACCAATAGGTTTTTCAGGTGTAGGCAGGACATAATCCTTTTCCCAAAAGCCATCACCAATACTGATGATATTTCTATTCTGTGATCTGGGAGAATATTATATATTCATTTTTACCAGGGTCAGTGATCCCCAAAAGATAATCCTCCCACCAGGACAGCACTGTCAGAATGTGGTTTCATTTATAGAAGTCAGACAGTAGTTACTGACCCACGAGGACTGCTCAAGGACTAACAAAGATGCTGCTATTTTATAGAGGGCATGACATGAAAGCTGAGATTATTTGTGAATTTCAGTCTCCAACAGCAACTGAACTGGTGTTGTTGGGAGGAAATTTAAGTGCACCTACTGATCATTGCACGGCCTGGAGTACTAGCAAAGCATGCTTAAATATTTAAGATTTTTTTGTGCTTCCGGTATCAGAATGACTACAGAGAACATTGTGTGAAGCACTGAAGCAAACACAATGTATATTTTATTTTATGCCATTTTACATGGGGATGCTGGAGGTACCCTTTTTTGTGCATTTGAAGCAGCTTTCTCCTTGCAGTCATGGCTTTATTCTTACAGTGAGCAGCAAGCAATGAGACACTGTGGTACTGAAGGTTCATACTCACTTTATAATGAATGAGCTCTAATGGTAAGGGAAGCTGCTAGAGGGAAATGATGTTTTATTGATATTTATAGCATTGTCTTTGAGATGTAAATTTTCAGTGTTTGCATTCCAGAACAAATGGTAAAGAGACTTTTAGAGATCAGCAGCAGTATAAAAAATGAATGGTAAGAGCAGTACAGACACAGTCTCTCACGTGTACAAGTTGTTCCTGACTTAAATGTATGCAAAAGAGTGTGAGAAATGGTCCTGCAGGCACAGGGCATCCAGAGAACAGGAAAAGGACTTGCTTCATGCCTTTATATAGGAGCAGTATGGACATGGCTCCTGGAATGGGAAGGTGGGAAGAAGCTACAGCAACTCCTCTCAGGTGGTCAGTACTGAGGGGTTTGGGAAAGAAACCCTGTCCTGGCTTCCTGCACCCACAGCTCAGTGAGCAGGAGGAGTGAAGGGAAAGCACAGGGAGAAGCGAGCTAGTGAGAGTGGAATTGGTGCAAGGGGTGGACAAACAGCTGGAGCATGGCTGCGAATATTTTATGTCCTGTGGGATCTGAGAGATCAGCTGCCTTGGATGCAGAGAATGCTCAAGTCTTCCATATTCTGTCTATTCTATTAAACTTCTGTATTTAGAGTAAGCAGAGCAGAACTCACCTGCCCAAGGCAGGCTCTATATTGCAGACCTCTATAATGAGCTAATCTCGACTGCAGAATCCTGCTAAGCAGCAGCTGCTCTGGGGACACGAGGCTTTTCATCCTAATCCAGACACACAAATTTGGTCAGAAAACCTGGGTGATGTCTCTCCATAAATTGTCCAGAAAGGCCAGACACCAGCAGAGTTCCAGATACTGGCACTCTGATCCTTGAGTGAGATTCATCTCACCACTCCCTTGAGTGTTTTATGTTTGCTTGCAATTTGTTAACCAATAAAAACATTTGGTCTTTACTAATGCAGAAGTATAACCTCTGCAAAATAATCACATTAATGTTAGAGGGAACAACCAAAGCTACTTGCACAGCCAAAACATACAATTCTTTCATGATTTACTTGATTCATGTGATACAAACTCTACCTCAAACTCCTACCCAAAGCCACAGCTGTAATTTCCCTTGGCTGCTGCACTGCCATGGACCTGTGGCATTGAAAGGCTCTCTGAAACTGGTAACATCGTGTGTGCTGTCCCCAGGACACGTGCCCCACATCCTCCACCAGGCACACTCCTCACTGGTTGTGGCTGGGGCCCCTGGCACGGATGAACACTCTCAGATCATGGGCAGGAACTGTTGTTAATGCTGAGATTTCAGTTTAGAAGCTTCTACAGCATGGAAGAAACTCAACATCTATGTCATAGACACATGTAAACCCCTGAGCTCTGTAAAATTGCCAAGTTTCAGGAGCTGTTGCTGTTATTTTCTATCTATAAATGAAGAGGGCCTGCTGGTTTTTAAAGACAGTACATATTAGTTTACTATTTTAATTAATCCCTATGTTTTCTCTCAGACCTGTAGGAAGGGTATTTCCTTCAACAATAAATGTGGAAAACTGACCAACCTCCCTTTCACCCACAGTTTAAAGTACAGCATTGCTGCTACAGTTTTAAATTTTACAGGTCTGAGTGGTCCTCACCTCAGTGAATTTAAGGAAACTTGTTCTTTCTTTCAAAAAAAAGAACAAATTATCAAGTTATTTTTTAGATATGAAAGGACTTAGCAGCATTAATAAAAATTGCAGTCCTAAACTGGATTTGCCTATGCAAACTGCTCCTAGGAATTTGTTACCACACACATTAAAGGCTCACCAGATGCACTTGCTCTTTTATCTTCCCATCCATATTTCACAGATCCTGTAAAACTGACCTTGGTAGAACATGATGGAAAAGTATTACTCTTCTTTAGAGTGTGTTGAAATGCTCCAAATGAATTCTATTCTTATTCCTTTTAAAGACATGCTCCCATAGCATAATCAGATGAATAAAAAGACAAAATAGAACTACTATTTATCAGAATTCCAACTCTGCTTTACCTCCTACTTCTTCATTAGACTGATTGTGCTCTTTCATATCTTCAACATTATCCATGCTTTCCATTTCCTGGGATTTGTTCAGATTACAGTCTGTCAAATCCTCTTGTTCTTCNAAAAAAAAAGGCAAAAAAAATTAACTATTTATTCTCCAAGAATATTTCCAGGTGATTCCCTCAAAGAAAGTACCTGCACACTCCCAGCACTGCTGACAGTGCCCATAATGTTATTTCTACAGATGCACTGATTGTACTTTGGGGAATGATTTTACTTCCCAAAGTCCTGCACAAACTCTCACACACACCTGGAACCATTTTCAGTTTTGCTCAGATCTAAATATTCTGGAGGTTGTTCTAAATGACAGCAGGAATAAAGTCCAGTATATCTAACTCTATCATAGGTGCTCTGACAACTGGTGTGAGCAGGGATGGAGCTCGTTGGAGCAAGGCAAAGGAATCACAGATCCACTTTGTTCTTTTGGGCAAAATATGAATCATCCTGGCCTTAGGCCAGAAAACTGCTCAAGCACATGTAATCAAGGTCTCTTTGAACCCACTTGCACTTCTCTGCCTATTCCACGTGTGTATTTTTAAATATCAACATTATCATGCAGATCAGATTCCCAGAGATCCCAGCCTCTCTCCTCAGAAATAAAGACACATTTTTAACTGTGAAATTTATTCTGGTGAAGTGTTTCGAATAAAGCCTCTTTCATTAACCCCGTGATGCAAACTAACTCCATATTATGTGTACTTCTGTAAATTTCAGATCAATATTTCATTAAAAAAACAGTATTTTCTTTCCAACATTATGGGAATTTTTAAAATTTACAGTAATACTGTGAAATTGCTGGTAAATTCTTTAACCTACTGACAGCTGGATGGTAACACCCCCGATCCTTCTCAAGATAAATATTACATTGAAGCTGAAAAGAGGCTCGACTTTTTGATTAACAAGAAAGTGAAACACTTGTCAAACTTACTCAGGACGTTTGTTTTCATATTTTCAGAAATGCAGTCAACCAAAAGAATTGCATTATTCTTGCTTCCCTAATCAAAATTTCCAGCTTTCTCCTGAAAGTATTTCCTTTCCTTCCATACAGTCGTTTTTCCCCCACTTCACTATAATTTTCCAATATTATATTTAACTTCTGTGCTTTTATTTAATCTCTAATTTTTTTTCTTTGCTTGTAATGCCCCTCTTTGTACTTTTCACTCTGTTATTCAGTGTCTTGGGACCCTAAATCAGCTGCAATTCGTGTCTTTTTCTCCATTTAAATGTAAAATTGTCCAGAGAGGGTGGAAGAACACTACTGAAGAGCACAGTACCTGCAGCTATGGGCTGTTCCTGAGGGTTACTGAGGTCCATCCTGGACTGTGAATCTGCAAAAGACAGAAAAGCAGCCTGAGGTTGATATTTGTATTATATTATAAATATTAAGAACAGTTCATGACACAGTTGTTACAATCTTATAAATTCCTGTTTTCTTGGCTGAAAGCAAAATTGAAAAAGAAAACATTTCAAAGAAATAAAAACCAAATTAATATAATGCTTCACTTCTTTATATCCTGAGCACTGGTGTGTGTCCAGAAAAGGGATTAAGTATGATTTTCTAACTTCAAAAATTATAGGACAGAGTACCTTATGCTTTTGATTTACTCATTGAGTACCCTGTGAGCATAGTGCAGCCGTAGTAACTCTGTAGGAAGTTAATTTCTCTAAAGAACAAAGATATTTTTACATTCTTTTTCCAATACAAAGGGAAACCCCCATTATCTTCACAAGATCTACTCGGTTTTCAGGGGAATGCAAGTCTAATTCCCACGGAGAAATTCCAAAAGGGATCAATTGCTAAGAATTTTAAACATTTTTCAGAGGACTACCCCGTGCAGCCTGGTTTCCCAGCGTGCTGGGGGCTCAGCAGAGCTCTGAAGCCAACATAAGCTGCAGGTATTCCCATTTCCCAGTCCAGTGCCCAAAGTTCAGCTGTTGATTTGAACCAGAGGCACAGACCTGAGCTGTCCTGTTATGTCTTTACTCAAGGCCTCCCTGCCTTAAGATTTCATTGCTAGGAGGCTGAATTCTTAACACAGACACAGTTACCTGCTTCCTTCCTCCTTTCTTTCCTGTAGCTTTCCCCCCCTCTTTATTTTTTACATGCCATAACATCTTTTATCAACTTTGAACCTAAAAAATAATAGTTTCTGGACCAGGAAAATTTCTTCCTGGCAGTTACATAACAGAAACACGCAGGCAGCGGGCATGAGGTGTTAACCACGGGTGACATTTAGCCCATAATTATCTGTCTTTACCTCCTCTGCATATGGAACTTTTTTGTGGTCTCTGCAACGTTAAAATATAAAGCTCTGGTAACTCTCCAACGAGGCAGCCTGGTATCAGAAGAGGTACTCCAAAAAAACTGCATGAATAAAGGGGGGGATAATGTGTACAACGAAATAAAGGCCTTGCATCATATAGTCACAGAATTAAATGACAAAAAGTTCAGATATTTACTGAATTAATATTTTGAAATAAATAAGAAAGATCAAGGATCTGCATAGTTACAGCCCTTAATTTCTCATTTTCATTCTATTATGCCAGGAAAATTGAAGTACAAAGAAGCAAATGGACCAATTTATACAGCAAATAATGATGAGAAAACATGAGTAAATTCTGGGTAAATGAACAAAATTTTCTCTAATATTGATTTTAACTTTACACCACAATAAGTTGTCCAGAAAAGATGCGGCTGCCCCATCCCTGGAAGTGTTCAAGGCCAGGCTGCATGGGGCTTGGAGCAACCTGGGAGAGTGGAAGGGGTCCCTGCACATGGCAGGAGATGGAATTGGATGAGCTTTAATGCTCTTCCATCCCAAAAGATTCTGTGATTCCATGAATACAGACACTTAAATTACACAAACCCTTGTGATTCTGCACATAATTAAATGAAATCTCCCTTATTTTGCAACACTTGATTTTAGTTTTAATTGCATTCAGAATCCCTGCACAGTTGCTCCATTTGGGTGATGGGGGTCAAAGCCCCAGGCTGAAGCCCCAAGGTGCCATTGAAACCTTGGCAGCAATTCTGCATTCCCCTGAGCTCCCAGGAGGTCACAGAAGAAAAAACTAGAACCCCTATATGACTGCTTATATAATAATAATTCTGCATATATTCCTGAATAACTATGTATTTTTAGAAACCATTGGATTCCTCAGGTTTCCCTGGCAGCTGCAGGACAACTTGCTGGAGAACAGCACTACTGGAACCCCATGAGAGCCAAGCAGGACCTGCTCAGCCTCCTCAGACCCTCATCTCCTCCCTGCTAAGATGGAGTCTGTGAATTTATTCATGTTTTGTTGAACACAAAATGCGTTTCATGCCCATGATGGCTGCTGGGCAGGACAACCCTTCAGAAGAGATAAGAACAATGACACACCATAGAATGTTTCTCTTCTTGCTTGAGAAACATCCTGGTCTTTGTCTCACTTTCAAGCCTCCAACCTCCCCTCACCAGCACCTGGTTTCTCTACAACACCAGTCTCCAGCAGCTTCTTAGAGCCTTAGTATTCTCTTAATATTTAATCTCAGGTCTCTTTCCTGACTATGCTAAGATCCTTCATGGTGACAGGAGAACATGTGGGTAGATTCCACCTCTGATTCTGTACCAATAAGGCCATTTTTCTACCAAATGTTCAGAAAAACACAAGGCAGGAAATCACTTACAGAACACGTTCGTCTTCCCAAGCTTCAAAGAGCTCCACTGGCAGGGGTGCATGGGAAGAGGATGCCTGCCTCTGTGTGTTGCAGCAGAGGCACAATGTGCATTTACAAAGCAGAAGTAAAATTCATGTGCTTTCGAAACCAATCCTTGGCCATCCTGTGTTCTACGCCAATAGGCAAAGGGAGTCAAACTATTCAAATAGCTTGCTAAAAAAGTGCTGTGGTATTTTAGTATGCAACACTATTCATATTCTATCCTGGTATTTGACCAGAACAGCCAACCAGAAATTCAAACCCCCCCTAAAATGGATATTTTTCAAATCATTGATGACACTGATTCCTTTCTGTCGTTAATACAGAACGGGAGGCATTTCTTGAATTATTATAATTTCACCTGTTTGTCCCCAAAATGAAACCAGAATGCTGCCTTTTTCCTGCCAGCTGCACTTTTCAGCCCAACAGCACAGGGAAGGGGACACCTTTGAAAATCCCATCTGCTTTTAGTCCTTCCCACAGTATATGGAGCAGAAATAGCCAGTTTCCTTGTCTGAAGTCAGTGCCTACACTACATACACCACTCAACCTCTTCCACCCCAACAAGTTTATCACCATCAACCCACACTGGGCCATTAAGGAGAGAAATTCTAGTTGATGTCTCCACTGAATATACTCCTCCAGCATCCACAGCCTCCATGGCCTTCTGAAGAAGGCACCTGGGCCAAGTAAACTCTTTATAGGGTCTCTGATACTTTGCTGCTCTTAAGCACCATGCAATGTGTGAAACGTCATGGGCATTTTAAGTGCACATGTCATTTGGGGAAGAAATCGTGGTCAGCAGTGTCTAACTAAGGAGATTTTTCTCCTATTTGTGCATACGACCTTCTAAACCCAGTAGAATAATTCAGTGATTCAATACAAGATATCCTGAATAATAGAATATCCTGAGTCAGAAGAGACCCACTAGGATCATAAAAGTCCAACTCTTGATCCAACCTGTTGATCCCAGCCCAGAACCCGGAGCTGACAGCTCCAGCTGGACAGTTCTTTCGGTAATCACAAAACCAAACCAGTCACTGAGA
Source organism: Buphagus erythrorhynchus (assembly GCA_013400855.1). Classification (NCBI taxonomy): domain Eukaryota; kingdom Metazoa; phylum Chordata; class Aves; order Passeriformes; family Sturnidae; genus Buphagus; species Buphagus erythrorhynchus. The sequence continues at coordinate 15,956 of VZTT01046455.1, read as the reverse complement.
GATTCAATCAAGTTAACAACAAATTTTGATTCGAACACCCACTCTTTCCAGGGCCTGTCTGCTGCTCTGTGACCCTACCAAACCTCCACACACTGGGCATGGAAAATCCAAGCCAGTCATGTTATTTCTTGGGCAATTTGTCCAAGACCCACAGAAACACTTCTGGAAGTTACTGTATCCAGGGACAACACATTACAACACTGTTGCACTAACTTTATCCCCAATGCAACAACCTCAGGCACGTTAATGGATCCTCATCATCCTCAAGTACAGACCCCAAACCTGAAGGATCGTTTCCATGTTCACTTTGAGCGCACAAGTAATAATACCAGAGAAAGGACTTCTTAGATAATCTCAGTTATTCTGAACCTCTGTTATCTTCTAATTGCAGACTATTCCAACACACCTCACAAACTTTCCTCTCCCAAAAAGACAGTGATCCCAACTCGACCAAGAAAATGAAGCTGCATTTTTAAGTGCCAAAGTGCCCACAAACCAAATCCTTCAACTCCTTAGTTATTTCTCTCAAACAGCAACATTCTTGATTCAGTCAGATTATTTACATGTAAACAGTTAAAAAGCCTTCAGCAAAGGAAAATGCATTTTTAAATAGGCATCTGCAGCTAACTTAAAATAACCAAAAGCCTCAAATCATTGAGACAGAGCAGAATCTAAACTGGAGCCCTTAAAGCACTGAGTTGAAGTAAGAATCTCCACCTTTGAAATAAGAAACCAAGTGATGCTGCACAAAGCTTCTTTGCCAAGATTGTTAAAAACACCAGAAATACTGCTTTTCTATGACAGGTAATTATTCCAGAACTCAATATTAACTCCCAGATTGGTTTTTGCTGGCTCTGAATATTATGGGCACGTTTTACAGGTGAAAAGACAGAAGACATCCTTGAATTCGTTAAACCCCAGAATACAAACAGCAGATAAAGCGTGCTCCAAACCCTGGCTTTTATCACGCGCTTTGTGATATCTCTGAAATTAAACAGAGAGAGTGCAAAAAGCCCCGTTCGTTTCCCGTTTAATTGCTACACGCGATTCGATTTCTTTTCCAGAGTCTGCGATCTGTTTGCAGCAAGGGCTGAAGAAGCGGCTGAAAGTCCCCGAGCGATGGAGCCGCTGCGGGCCCCGGCGGGGCAGAGGGTCCTGGGGAAGAGCGGGGTCGTTTCTCACCTTCCATGCTCCGTTCGCGGGTCTCAGCTTCACCTGCCCGCCCGGGCTCGGTTCTGCCAGCGGAGGGCACCGGCCTCGCCTCCCGCCCGTCACCGTGACATCCGGCTCGGCGCTCGGCGGGCGGAGAGCGGCGCCGGGTGGCGGGGAGAGGAGCCGACCCGGTCCCGGTCCCGGTCCTGGCTCCGGACTCGCCGGCCTTGGAGCCGCTGCTGGTGCCGCTCACCAGGGACTCCCGTCCCTGGGGAGGGGCAGCGGCGGGGCAGGGGGCTGAGGGCACAGCGCCTGTTTTGGGGGATTGGGGGAGCCCCCAGTCGCTTTTATCCCCAGAATGGGCATATCTTGGACTGTGTGTCAAAAGTTAAATGGCTAAGATAATATTAAATAGAACTTAGGTTGAGATGGTTTTCTTAAGAAAACAGTGTTGCTATTTAGCAGAAAATCAAAGTACAAAAGTCTTCAATAAAATAAAAAAGATATTAATTTCAAAGTCCTCTAGTACAGACTCCAAAAAGAGGCTCATTCCACACCGGGCCTGAACAGGGCTTTGAAAGACCTGACCAGGTGCATAACACCCCTGCTGAGGCAGGGGGTAGCAGCAGGTGACATGCAGAGGTCCCTTCAGGCCCAATACCGGTTAATGAAGTGAGAATTGAAATTGGGATCTGAGCTCATCACTTGGATCTAAACCCAAAGGCAGCAAGCCGAATTACCATAGATCAGGAGCGGGATAACAACATGAAAACACGATTCTCCTACTCACTTCCTGTGTAGTGCCAACGGCTCCTTCTTACACTGTTGTTTTTCCATTGCTTGGGAAAAGATTCTAGAAATAAAATGGAAAAAAAAATCATATGTGGGATAATCAAGCAATTCTTGGCTATTCCAGACAATCTCTGTAACCCCCTTCCGGAATCATTTAATAATTAGGCAGGTTTCCTGGTTCTACAAATTTTAAGTAAGCCCTGGGATTGCTGTGCAGCAATCAGAAACCTTTGATTTCCATCCCAGGATTATCCACAGCCATTTTCTCTTACTGCCAGATTTGTTCTCTGATTTTAATCTCTACTTTCCCTCATTCCCTCCTGCAATTGTTTCTCCCTTCAGAGAAACAATTGTATCTTCACTCTGTTTTTATTTTAAGGGCACAAATCAAACAAGCCTGGTTTTCCCAGCCTTAAAAATACCCCTGTGCTAATTGTGACCCTCCTTTGTGTGATCCCACCTTTGGATCAATCACCTGAAAGATCAGAGACAGAACTTGTGGTCTGCAGCCTCTCCAGTGCCCTGCAACAGGTCCTTCACCTGACTGCACTCCTGGAAATCTCTCTAAGTATTTCCTAGAATAAAATATACACCTTTTTAATATCTACTCACTCCATGATCAAGTTTACAACTGCAGATTTTTGTCCTCTTCTATAATTTCCTACTGATACTCTGTTAACCAAAAAAACCCAAACAAACAAACAAACAAAAAACCACACCAAAAAAACAAAAAATAAAAAACAATACCAAAAAAACCTGACAAAAAATAAAACCCGGTAGTCCAAGTTTTAAACACAAATATAAATACCTGAATTCACATTTTGTTCTATTCAATCCTGCCCGCAACACTTCCTGTTCTTAAAAAGAACTCATTCCCCCTCTCCCCTCCCCACTCCCCAAATCTTACAAATATATGACAGTTTACCAGACTGGGACTCAGAAATATCATAGCATTGAAAATAAATGAGTCATTTGACTAAAGACACTGACTCTGAGTTTATAAAGAACCAAAACTGCAGCCAAAGCTTTATAGTAGAGATATTATTTCATAATAATTAGCAACCTGGGGACTGATGGGCTGTGCAGGACCTGAAATGAGCTATAAACATTCTTAGGAACTGAGGCTGCTCGGGCTGAAATATGACTCGTTTATAGCAGACACGTTACAAACTGAATCATTTTGCCTGCACAGTGTCAGCATGAAATGTTCACTTTGAGTAAAACTGAGAACATTCAGCACATGGGAACATGGGATCGTCTGAGGTGGTCCCAGTTCTGACCTGCTGAGCAGCTCAAGGACATTAAAAACGAAAACCCTGACACAGTTCTTACACCTTAACTGACCACTTGAGTTAATGTATTGGTCTAAGGAAGAAGAATGCTTGGGTAGAAAGTAGAAAACTGGTTTCCCTCAATAAGTTGATACTTCCTTTTTCACACTTTTATTTTTGTATTTTTACCAATTTTTTCTTTTCTTTATTAAAGGAAACTCATAACTTAAGTGCTCTTTTACATAGAAGTGTTAAAACATTCACAGCTTTCTGTAAAAATAACTCTTATTCCTATGTTGGTTGGTTCCATATTTGTTATGCAAATACTGTGACATTATTTTTGGACACTAGCATGGTCTAGAGTGATAAATATGATCTAGGTAGGTAGGATAAATACTATTTTACTAATTTCCAGAGGCTTGACCACAGTTCTGGTCTTGAATACGTCGAAGTGTGCTTTGTGGTCAAATGCAAGGACCCTCCTTTCCCCGTCTGCAGCTTCCTGAGTGTTTTTGTATCACCTGCTCTAGAAACAAAATAGTTACATGTTTAAAAGTTTCAAAGACATAGCAAGTCTTCCAAACCACGTAACTGACTTGGAAGTAACTTGCAGTGATACTGTGGCATTTGGCTTCATTTTCGAGCCAACACTATTTGCCCATCGCTTAATTTCAGTCACAGCAAGCAGCAGAATCATGGAATCCCAGGGGAGTTTGGGTTGGAAGGGACTTTAAAAACCATCCAGTTCCACCCCTGCCATGGCAGGTATACCTCCCACTATCCCAGGTTGCTCTAAGCCCCATCCAACTTGGCCTTGGACACTTCCAGGGATAATTTCCCTGGTAAATCCATTCCAGGGTCTGACCGCCCTCACAGAGAAGAATCTCTTCCCAATATACAATTTGAATCTCCTGTTTTTAGTTGAAGCCATTTCCCTTGTCCCATCACTCCAGACCCTTGTATAAAATCCCTTTCCAGCTCTTATGGAGCCCTTTTAGATACTGGTTTAGGCATGGTTTTTGCTTTTAAGTGGAAAAAAAAGTGTCCTGTAATGACTTTCTCTAGAAACCTGCAGCTGGAGAACACCCAGCACTCACAGCCCCTCAGGAGGAAAAGCCACAGGATGTGCCCAGCTACTACTTTCAGTCTTTCTCACAGCAAGTGACAGAAATACAGAATGGTTTGGGTTGGAAGGGACCTTAAAGCCCATACAGTTCCCCTCCTTCTCCCCTGTCATAGGCAGGGGCACCTTCCATAGCCCAGGGCAGGTTCAGCACTAACAGACACAGCCATGATGGAGCCTCTTCCTCCCTTGTCCCCCTGTACTTCCCTCTCCTTGTCTCACAGCCGGAAAAACCACTTTAGAGTCAAAAACACAGCTCACTGTGCACTGTGGAGGAGCGATGTGGGGTTGAAGTGTGACAACGGGCGCGGAGGGGGAGGCCAGGGCCGTCCTTCGCTGCCAAGCGCCTCAGGGGCCTGAAAGCGAGAAAACAAAAAAAAAAAATCCAAAAACCTCCCCACAACAAAATACTGTTTAAAAAGCTAAGTGGAGTGCTTAGGAAGCAGAATGTTTTAAAAACAGTGTAAAAAGCACCGGGTGTGGGCGAGGGAGCGGAGAAGGAGCGAGTGACCCCGGCGGGGACACCTCACCCTTCCCGCCCTCAGCCCTGAGGGGAGGAAAAAGGGCGGGAAGCGCCGTGCGCGCGCGGCGATGGAGGCGGGGGGAGGGGGGAGCCGTTAGCGCCCCCTCGCGCCCGCGGCGGCCGTTGTGAGGGGCGGCGGGAGCATGGCGGGGGGCGGCGGGCGGCCCCGCTGCCCCCCGGGCGCTCTCCTGGCCATGGCGGCCGTGGTGGTGGCGGCGGGATGGGGTGAGCGGGGCTAGGGGTGGGGAGTAGCTGCAGGGTTGTGTTGGCGTGAGGCCGGTTCACTCAGAGGGTGGTAGGGGGGATCGGAGCTCGTCAGCGGCTCTGCTGAGCGGGGTGAGGAATCCCTATAGAACCTTTCCTCGGAGTGGGAGATTGAGGACCTGTTAAAGGTGACAGAGTGAGCTCCAGCAACACCACATTGGTAGATACCTCTACATTGTGGGAGACATATGTCCCCAAAACCCCTTCTCTCTGACTGGGAGATGTCCCCGTTAGAGGGGACAGGGGGGCTCCATTGACACCCCACTGGTGGGTACTGCTGCACTGTGAGGGACAAATGTCCCCAAAAAACCTTCTCTCAGAGTGCGGGATTGAAGCCTCATTAAAGGGGGCAGAGTGAGCTCCAGCGACACCACATTGGAGGGTACTGCTCCATTGTGGGGGACAGATGTCCCCAAAAAACCTTCCCTCCAAGTGGGAGATGAAGCAATGTTAGAGAGGACAGAGTGAGCTCCATTGACAACCCACTGATGGGTACCTCTCCACTATAGGGGACAAATGTCCCCAAAAACCCTTCCCTCAGAGTGGATGACGAAGTCCCTTAAGAGGGTACAGGGGGCTAAAGCCCCTCAAGAGGGGTTGTCATAGCTGCCAGTGACACCTCACTGTCCCCCAGGCTCAACTCTGGGACACAACAGTCAGGCAGGACCACCCCAGTGTGCCCATGACCTGAAAAAAAAACCCTGTTTCCAATTATTTCCACCTCTCCTGGAGATTCTTGTCACAGATTCTTCATGCCCGACACCAGTCTACTGTTTTCCAAAAAGGAAAAGGCTGAGAGATTCCTACCCTGTGTCGTCTCAGGGTCACACTACAGAGCCTTCACTTTACAGTCAAATTTTATAACTATTTTAGTGGCTTTGTGTAAAGAGGAAGTTTCATCTCGTCTGGAACCTGCTACATCCAGGCAGGTTTGCAACATGGGCACTAAAACAGTTAAAAAGTGACAGGTCAAAAACATCGACTCCTGCTTGTTGCTAAGAAAAAAATATAGGGAAAAAGGGAAAGTAAGACAAAAGAAACAAAATGAGACAAAACCCAGGGTGAAATAAAGGATTAACAATCATACATTTAGATTGATTTCTGATATTTCAATTACTTTTCCCTACAGTGAGAGCGGAACCAAAGGCAGAGCAATCTATTGATTTAATTGGAAAGAATGAAGTTTATGGTGACACCAGGCATGAAGGTAAATTCGTCCTTTTTTCTATCTATATCTAGTTTTTACTGGAATTTGGGGTTTTAAGCCAGGGATCATTATGTAGCATCAGTACACATGGAACCTTGTATGCACAGGAACAAGAGAAAGGGGCATGGGGATGGAAATATATTTGTCCCATAGTGCTGCTGGAAGAACTGATGAAAATTTAACATCTAAATCAGGGTTTCAGTGGAAAATCTGGTGGTTTTTGCCTGCACCACAGTTTGTGTGTGGGACGTGAGTGTCTCCCTCTAACAGTCAGCACCAGCCACACTGTGGACAGTTCCAGGATATTAATTAAGCACAAATGGAGATTAACTTTTAATATTACACTTTGCAAGTCCAAAACTGAAAAATACACTTGAAACACAATTTTCAGTGAGGGGATTTTTTTGTGATTTCATTCAATATCAGCATTTTACATAATTTACCTGATTCTGTGTTGCAGTGAATGTGTATGTTAAGGTGTTCACAAACAGCCCGTTCCTGGTCTGTATGGATTTGGCTCTTTCTCAAGAAAGAATAATAGATCCCAGCTATTTGTGGATTGGTCCAGATGGATCAGATTTACAAGGTTAGTTTAGACTAAAAATATCGCATATTTTCCTTGTTTCTATTCGTAACACACACACACACTCCCAGTGGTTCCAAATAGTTCCTTGGCCCTTTGGCAGATATTTCCACAAGTTCTGACATTAAACTCCATTTCTCGTCCCTCTCTAAAAGTTCCAAATACTTGAGCTAAAAGGAAACCTGTAGTAAATCCTAAAAGTCATACTTTTTAGATCATTTCTGGCTAACACAAACCAGCATCATTATGCACAGGAGCAAGATTTTATCTTTAAATGTTCTAAATGCATCAGAAAGTGGACATTTCTGGTAATCCAAGATTTCTATTTTAGGGCAAGGATACGTGAATCTGACAGAGACAGGGAAGCTGATGGTGATGGGTTTCAGGGTGTCAATGTCTGGTGCCTACACTTGTACTCTCTCCCACAAAGTCATCGAAACTACAACGCAGGAAGAAATAGAAATGGTTGAGGCCTATAAATTCATGGTTTATGGTAAGATTGCTGAGTTAGGAGTAAGCACATGGCCTTTGCAGATTGGTGGGTTTGTGAACTCTGTGATTATTACAAGGCTTGATAAAAAAAATCCCAAAAACAAAATAGTTAAAATGTTATTCCAGACTGGAAAACGAGTTTTTTTACTTATACACACACATGCACCCTCTCATGGTTTTGGAAAAAGTTTAATATTACTGCTCCCAAGGATGCATGGCAATTAAATAATCTCTACCCTTAGGTACAGAATTATCTGCAAGAATTCCAGAGTTATCTGAGATCTGCACTCCAGCCTCTTCCACCTCTTGTAACCACTCTTCACCAACATCTCTTCCCACCCACAACCTTGCAACCCAAAAACACTTGAGAAACTCTAACTTTTAAAATAATAATAAAATTACTCCTACACCGTAATTGCATAGAATTGGCACCAATCTGTTTCAGACACACAGCTTTGCAGACATGCTGGTTCTCTGCCATTTTACTATTTACCTCCTTTTTTGTTTTTATTATTTGGGAACACAGTGTCCAGTAAGTACATAAATTCCTGTATACTTCAAATTAAATGTCTCTTACTATTGAGACAGCTCTGGCAAGGACTAACATATTGTGGCATAATTAATGACTGTGCTTTATTTATTTATTTACTTTTGAATAAAAGCCCATATTTCAGATACAAAGAACTGATAATCTGTCTGAGATTGGATCTGTGATTCCACCCCAGATTCACACCCAAGCTATTTCCTCCCAGCCTACAGGGAAGCTGACCATGCCTATCAGATGTCTGTTCGCTTTACCACAACGCACTGCAGGCTGAAAACCAACGGTTTGTTTGTCGAGATGTTAAACGAAATCCTCAACAACACCATCTCCCACCTGACCTGTCACATCACAGAGTCATCCTACAAGTGCCACTCTATCAGGACACCAAAGAATGGTCTCCAGCATGAGCTGTTTGTTAATTTTCTAGGTAATAGATTCCAGTGCTTGTTTGGGAGGGATCATTTATTGTTATGAACAACTTGTGAGTGCTTGTGAAAAACAGTAGAGTCAAGAGCACCTTCAAAAGCTGTTCCGGGTTTGTTTTCTTTTTTTTTGGAGTCCCTGTAATTTTTTTTGTTGCCCACAGATGGAGCTAAAACGCAGTTTTTATGTTAAATTTAGCATTCAACTTTTTACAGTCCTAGCGAGAGCAGTTATTACCAAGGTTAGAGAGGATTGTCAGAAGGAGATAACCCATAATAATGTCACTGTCATATTTAGGTTTTCAGTATTTGATTTTTAGTAAGTCTGGTTTTAGAATAGAATGATTTGGGTAGGAAGGGACCTTAAAGCTCATTCAGTTCCCCTCCTGCCATAGGCAAGGACACCTTCCACTGCACCAAGTGGAAAGTCTCATCCAGCTCAGCCTTTAATTTTTTTGCTAGATTCTAGGAAACTGCACAGAGCTAAAGCAAGAGCCTCAGAGCTCCCTCAGGGCAATACTGAGGTGTTTTAACCTCACAAACAAGTTAAATCAATCCTGATGCTGCTTTGAGTTATCACTGAGGGAAGGAAGTTATTCTTTAATTCTCTGGCCACATTCACTCCTTTATCTGTCCTCGCCACACTCCAAGAGAGAACATCCAACAGGCTATGGAACACTTTTGTGGATATTTTCCCCTAAGTAAAGTCAAGAAACTTTCATGACCCAAAGACTTTTTAATTTACATAAAACTTCAGCCCTTTTAGGACACTGAGGTTGCTATGTGAGACATTAGTTCCATTCTCTCAGCTGAGTGTATTTCCCCCCTCTCCCCTCAATTTTATATTGGTTGACCTCTGACTCTTACTAAACAAAGGAAGGAACTGGAAACCACAAGGACATAATTTATCTTTTTTCCCCTTTTTCATGGATCTTTTTTCCTCCATCCACAGTCAGTCCATTTGCACCAGGATGGGAAGAAATTTGCCACAAGGTTCCTTACGACTGTGAGGATGTGACAAACGGGAGAGTCCGACAGGTTCTGTGTCAGTCACCTCTTTAACACCCACCTCTGCCTTAGCTCCTGCACATATGACTGGTAGTAATCCATCTTTACCCAGATTTTGTGGGATTAATATTGTAAATGATGATTCATGGATTTAAAATAATTCCATTCAGGAAGAAAAATGGGTTTAGGAGTTAAATTGATATAAATAGCTTTTAAAAAAACAGATAAAATATCAGGCTCATTACTTGTGTTGTATTTGCTTCTAATAGTAAAGAATGATAAACGTTATTATCTATATTGAACTTCCAGTCCTCTAAATGAAATTTTTAATTTATTATTTGCTCAATGGAATGCAATTTAAAGTAAGTCTACTGTAGCCAATTTCTAAAATCTATTCTCTCTACCTTCTAAATATTAAATCCTGGGATCAGCTCACATCCTAGGTCTGATTCCAAGCCTCTTGAAGCCAAGAAACACTCCCAATAAAGGTGACAAGTCAGTGTATGGAATCAGGACTAGAAAATATTTCCTGATATTCTTAAATCAACAAAAATCAACTGACTATGTTTTTATTCTCTCAATACTTCTGAATTTTAGGCAGCAGAGCGAATTGGAAAGTTTTTCCATCAGCTGAAGCATGTTTTGAAGTATGAGTTTCACACTGTTCCTTCAATACAGTACGTGGACAACAGCTTCTCCATGACTCCCATCGACAGCTGTCGGCCAGGTTTTGGGAAAAACCACCACACCCACCAGAACTGCGCCAGCTGCTGTGGTAAATATAAAATACATCCATTTAAATATAGCTCATTGATTTAAATATAGCTGATTAGAGCTGGGCACGGAGCTCTGGGGAGGATTAGGGAAATATTGGGGTCAAAAGCAGGGATATTTCTGTTCATCCTTTGGGAAGACATTCACATTGTAGATATAAAGTAATGATAGGAAGTGAGCCAGTGGAGCATGTCAGTGCACTCACAGGTGCAGCTGCATTTCCATGCAAAGTGGAAGCTGTGCAGTGGGTTTTTTTCCTTCCAGGTCACTGGTGAGTGACAATCCTCAGGATCCAGAGACCATAAGAAACAACTCCCTTCATGGAAGTCCTGCTAGCAAATTCTCTGCTGATTTTTCAAGTTCTTTTGCAGCACCTGCTGCAGGTTGTGGAGTTGGGGGGGATTTAGCCAGAGGCTCAGGGAGCTCTGGAAGGGCAGTAGCTCCCACAGGGCACTGGGAAGGCTCATGGGGATGTCTGATGGTCCCCCTGAGGTGGGAGAAAGTGGCTGGAACCCCAACTCTGTTCTCTTCACAGTGGTTTGTGGTCCTGGAACTTACAGTCCCAACAACGAGGTGACGTGTCGGACCTGTGCCAGCCCTCAAGCCAGAATGTATGGAACAGAATCCTGCTATTAAACTGGCAGAGACTGGAAAACCAAAGACCAGCTGGGAAAGAATTCTTGGTGCTGTGGTGTTCTTTTCATTTTAGCTGTCAGTCCTGGAATCCTCCATTCCCTGTGGAACAAAACATCCTCATTCATACACCCCTAGGTTTTCCTGTGTTCAGAGACCCCTTAGACTGGAAAAAGCACTGCTTAAAAACACAGTGCTCATGCAAGGAAAAGTAATTAAATGGAAAAAAAGGAAGTTTGTCACGTGGCTGAGTGCAGAGTCTGTTTCTTAGTGGTGACACCAGACACGCCACAGCTTTGTGCTGCTCAGAGAACACAAAGGAGCTATGAACAATTCCAGGCAGGATGGCAGGTGGCTCTGATGGAGTTATGTGCCAGACTGGCATATGCCAAAACCTCTGTGAGGAATTTCTAGCAGATACTAACAGAAGTATTTGATCTTTGAGATTTAAAAGCATTACATTCCCCCCAATTTTTTTTCCACATTTCTTTCACTGTTTCTGAAATGTTCCAGGCTGGACATGAGGAGAAAGGAAAATCAAGTCTCCAAGACAAAAGAGGGTGAGTAACAGATTACACAGCCCAGCATTCAGGAGGATTAAAGACCTAAGTTACTGTTCTCTTCTTGTCCCCACAATAAAGAGGGAACATTCCAGAGGGAAGCAGAGAGTCTGCAGAGCCTCTTCCACCTCCTCCTGCTGCATCTTCCCCTTCAGCTGCACCAAACTCTCTCACAGGGCCCGGCTGGCCCCAGGTGCTGCTGGAACAGACGATCCTCTTACACCAGCTGTGAATTCCTGACGAGTTCACCGGATGATACAAATTGCCAAAGCACTGAGCTAATGGGAACGTTTTCTTCCCAGAGAAACCTCACCCCAACCCACTTTGGAAGGTTAGCTGCTGGATCTGCAGCGATCCATCACCCTGCTCACAGAGTGAGTAAAGATTATTTGACCACTATCAAGAACATCATGTGTAACTCCAGCTGTTCCCCAGCCCCAGTTGAGCCTCCCATGGCACAGCTCCTGGAACAGGGGCTTTCAGAGCTTCTAAGTTGTTCTCTGTGGGAGTTTCTACCTTCCTGACTCACTTTGTTGAGGGACATCAAAGAACTCAGTTGCTACACACACACTGAGCCGTGGAAAGCAGTGCCCAGCTTTCCTCCTTTTTTTCACAAAGCAAAACTAAGTCAAGCAAAAGAAGCATCTCCCACTCAACAACCCTAACTTCTTACAACATCTCGAAATTCCTTGGTGGGTATTCATCCAAAAATCGACCCGATTCAACCCAATTTAACTTATCTATAGTGACAGGAACACAGCAGGAGACGGCACGGGCACAGACCCCGCTCCGAGCTTTTCAGAGTCATTACTTATTAAATACTGAGGAATAAAGTGTGCTGTAATGAGCATTTCCACTGCCCTTGGGCTGATTATCCTCGCTGCCAACTGGACACCGTGCACGGCTCAGGCTGAGACAGATGAAGCAGCCCGGGCTCGGCGGTGCTGCCTGGTTCTCTTGGCCTATTTCAGCAGGAGGAAATGCCACATGCATCAGTTATGAGGGAAAAAAGCCCTAAGTACGTACTAAGAGCCATGGAGAGTCACAAATGAACTGTACTCCCTCCTAAAAGCTTTTACAGCACCTCCACTTCTTCGGTGGGCCTCAAACTGAGTGGGACAATTTAAGTTGGATACACAGAGGAAACTCTTCCCCATAAGGGTGGTGAGGCCCTGGTACAGGTTGTTCTGGATCCCTGGAAGTGTCCAAGGCCAGGCTGGGCAGAGCTTGGAGCACCTTGGGATAGTGGAAGGTGTCCCTGCCCTGCCAGGTGGTGCAGCTGATGAGTTTTAATGTCCCTTCCAACCCAAACCATCCTGGAATTCTATGATTCTAAAAGTAGAAAAATAGCTCAAATATTTAAGTATCACATTGCAAAGGAGTTTGTGTCAGTAATTCTGTGGAGACTCATAAAAATCTGACAGGAAGTGGCTTCTCTCTGACCTTTCCCATGTGAAAGTCCTCTGCATCCAGCAGAGCTGGGTGCTTGGGGCAGCAGCTGAGCTTTTAATTTCTGACACCATCCCTCACACCTCTCTCTTCCCTGTCACACCTCAGGATATACAAATCCCTGTGATCAGCTCTCACTTCAACTGTTCTCATCCCTCTCTACCTCCCACAGCTGCAAGAGCTCATGAGGAACAGCAAGATCCTTCCTCACTGCTTTAAACCCTTCTCAAATTCTCCTCTTCTGCTTGGCTCTGGTTTACAGGAGGTATCATGGAAACCTGATGCTCTGGGTGAGGTGGGGCAACTCCATCACCCCTGCAGGCTCAGCCCTTTGAACCCCCATTTTAACCTGCCCTGGTCCCACAGCTCTGACCTCACTCTGTGCCAAGGACCACAACAACACCTTGAGAACACTGAGGAGTCCTCACGAATAATAAATTTAGAACTTCAAACTTCCTGTCCTCCACACAGACCTCCTGGATCTCAGCACGTACTGACAGCACACAAGAGCTTTGAAACATCCACAAATGGCAAAAATAACAGGAATAATCTGCCAGCTGGAAGCTGCAGCCCATTGTTTTCCCATCAGAGCTGCCTGGAACAACCCACTTGAGAAACACTTAAACAAAGTGTTCAAACATTCACTGCAGAGCTGCAAGCAGTGACGGGACTCGTCCATCGGGTGACAGTGACACTTCTGCTCTGGTGGGAAAGTTGTCTTGTAACTCCCTGCAGCAGCTTCATTAACCCACAATTAAGATTTTCCTCTAAATTTAAGCCAAGAGGAGTCGAAGGAGCCACAGACCTGCCCAGGACACAACTCATGGCCCCTGCTCACAGGTGATAAGGGAAGGGGCTGTTGGAAGCAGGCAGAGCAGGGTTGGCATATCCCAGGTACTCATCACACCTGGCATGGATGTGGTGCAGTCCTGGCTGATCCATCCCCAGGAATTCCTCCAAGGACACATCCAGGAGCAGTTTCAGTGGAAAGTTTCTTGAAAACAAACCTTGACCAAGAGTTCAGGGTGTTCCAAGAGTTCCCAGGTGAGATTGAAGATGCCACAGACACAAGTACCTGGTACTTCCACAGGAGGATGAACTTGAGCCCCACACCACGGAGGCTGATGATCCTGGGTCTTCTGAGATAGGAAAAATACCTGGAAATACAAAATTTCCCTCTGAGAGGGAAAACTTTGAGGGTCACACAATTTTAATAATTGGTACAACTTCATCCTAAAAGAACAGTTGGAAAATGATGCCTGGACTCAGCCATGCCTGCCTTGGATGAGTGATGAGAGGGAAAATCACCAGGGAGTGTGGAGGGGAATGTGCAGCCAGCTGAACTGCTAAGCTCTCAACCACAGGCACAGGAAGTGCTATTGTGATTTTTAGATCTGTTTCATTTTCCTACCCACTGAAATTGAATTTTCTCCTGCCCAAGCCCAGTGACCACACGATATGCCTAGCAGCCTTCCTAGAACCACTGGCATCATCAGATTAATGAGTCCTGTGCAGGCAGTGAACAAGTATGATTCATTATTGGCAGCAACGCTGCTCTACATGGATTTTTTTGGGGGTGAAAAGAAATAAATAAGGTCCCTGACTGAAAGGCGGGTGATGAAGTGTAGCCTGGCTTTAATCCCAGTGTAATCGCTGCCATCACTCCTAATTATTGATAAATATTTTTCTAATTGTGGAAATTTAACAATTAGACATCCTTCCTTCCCTCCTGGAAATCTAATCTGTTCAAAGTTCAGGATGCAGTCTGGGGCCACTGCTGCAGAACATGCTTCACTTGTGGGCTGGGGAAAACAGGATTTCTCCCAAAACCTTCTCCCAAAATCCCCCAAAGCCCCCCTGGCACCAGCCCTGCTGCTGGGAGCACAGACCCACGGGCAGGGAGTCCCCTGGCATTGGATATCCTGGGGGTTTCCCAGGAGCACTCCTCCATCCCTGTGCTCCCAAGGGATTCCAGGGCCAAGTAGGCGAAGAGTCATCTCTGCCAAGAGGATTTAGGTCGTAGATCTTGCCCCAGTGACATGTTTTCCTCCATCCTGGAGAGGAGAACAGGCTGGTTAATGACTGGGAGTGCAGAGCTCCTTGGAAGTTAATAACGGAGATTTACCAGCGTGCTGGAACGCACTGAAGGAGGTCACTCTGTTAATTCTCCTGCTGCTGATCCCTGTGGATAAATCTACATCAGGAAACGAATTACCCAGAGAAGGGTATTAAAAGGGATGATTCTAATTCCTTGCTGAAGGAGAAGTGTTGCCTTTAACACTGAGCCTTTGTACCCACTGTGCCGAGTGCCAGCTCCCTCTCCCAGCAGGATCTGGCCCACAGCACACCTCGCAACTGGAAAAATTAGGATGAGGAAATCTCTCCTTGAGGTTTAAGCCACCTGGCAGGCTGTGTCCCCCTGCTCCCGAGAGCCCAAGTTGGCCAGAGCACCTCCAGGAAATATCCCCATAAACCCATTTTTCTATTCTTCCCCATTCCCTGTCACACACTGATCTGACAGTACTGGCAGCCTAAGTCCAGCACAATTCCATCCATCCCAGACCAAGTTACCTTCCCAAATCTTACTGCAGATTTTTGTTAGACTTCTCATGTATTTTATCCCCCTGTGCACCCACACAGGCCGGTGGCTGTTCCACATCCAGACAAACCCCTGGTATCCACTTCCTTTCCCCCGTGCTCATCAGTGTGGGCTGTAATGAGCCTGATGGTTTCCACCCAAGTAATACCACAGACAGGATCCAGAGCAGGGCTGACCCCGGGGGACTCAGCATCATCCAGCCCCGTGAAAGGGACACCGGCAGGACTCCAGGGAGCCACGGCCCCACGGACAGGGTGGCAGCTGGGGCCACGTGTCCTGCGTGTCCCCCAGCCCTCCCCAGCTGCTCCGGGAGCCGCGGGAGGAGGATCCCCAGGGAGTGACCGGAGTGGGGGACGGCAGCCATCTGCTCCAGAGCCCGAGGTCTGCGTCTGGAGACAGCCGAGTGACAAACAAGGTTAATGTCCTACGAACGGGAACTGTCACTCTGCGTTAGGACCCGGGTTTCACCTTCCATGGCACAAGACTCCAGCGCGGATCACGCGGGGAGAGGCGCCGGCAAACCGGGACGGGGCTGTGACCGGAGAGGCCTCTTGTGGGTA
>VZTT01046454.1:5106-29954 GCA_013400855.1 Buphagus erythrorhynchus | reverse complement strand
ATAATTATTTAAGCCAGAAACAGAAGTCCACTAAACATCAGGCTTTTGATGACAGTCCTCAGATAGACAGTTCAGTAGTCCTCACTCAGCCTCTGGTGACATCCATTACATGGGTTGTCCCACTAAAACTATCGTTTTTCTGAGAGTTACAAGATTCCTAAATTCACACTGCTGCTGCAGGGTTGGAAGGGACTGATTTGGGGCCAGAGTAAATAAGTTGCTTCTTGGGGTTATATACTGAACAAATCTACTATTTTTAATTCCTCATGTAGAAACATTGACTGCTGTATAATTCACTATTTCTTGATTAATATGGTTGATTACTAAATTAGGGGCAACAAAAGTCTACTGTTTGGGCATTTATTTCCTTCCCAAATCGTTCAAAGCTAAATAAATATATAATCATGAGGCCAGACTCACCTATGCAGACATCACATCTAAAAGTGAATATGGTTGGTTACACAAATCTCAGTTACAAAACTAGATTGAGGATTTTGAATTATGTCCTTTTATGCAGCATTCATACACACATAGGAGCATCCTAGATGAGACACTGAGCACATAAAAATTAAAGATGCAAGTGAAGTCTTTGGATTTGGGACACTCTTTCTTGTCAAGTAGCAAAAAATAAAAATCAGTATTTTATCAAGATTCACAGAGACAAGGTTGAAAATGCCAGAGCAGCACTCACAGTCATTTTAAAATTTGCAAACAACATGTTTAAGTGACACATATATTTAAGAGCTTGAAAGGAAAAGAAAACCAAAACCTAAGAGTTAGATATTTCAGGCACTCAGTTATATATTTCAGGCACTATAGTGACAACTATGTGGGAATACAAATATTCTTAAGTTAAATAAAGTCTTATTCACAATTATGTTTTCACTACAAAAAGGCTTAATGAGACAGCTTAACTCAGAGAAAATAATTTCACATAGCATTCAGGAAAACAACCTGCTTAAACAGCATGTCTTTGCCTCCTACATAAAGCAGCAAACCAAGAACAGCCTCAGTAAACATGGGAAAATGCTTCTTTCCTTAATTTATGCATCAAGTCCAGCTTTGCAGAGTCAATTTTAGAACAAAAATCCAAGGATGCAAGTGCTACAATGATAACTGCAAATGATTTTGTTCTGGAAAATACATTATTTATACACATACATCCTTTCCCCATTCAAGTTATTACAGTTCACTATAAAAGTATTGAAACAACTGTTATTTCACCGGGAAAAAAAAACAAATCCTCGTTTACAAAGAATAATCAACATATAGCCTTTGGAAATCAGTAATTACCATATTTTAGTCAAAATTCCTTATGATGAGAGAATTTCACTGTTCACTGCTAATATGTATGAAAGATTTCTGTTCCTTCACTTTTTTCTTTTATAAAATATTCCATTTAAGGAAAGTTCTGTTTTGACCCAGGGGCAATAATGGCCACTACTTTCTAAAGGTCTGGGATGCACTTATTTATTGAGGTGCAGCAGCCAGTATGGATTATTCCAACATCAAATCACACATTACACAGTCCTGACTGTACTGAGGTGTTGGGGTTATTACAGGGAGTCAAATTGTTCTTACATGAGGCTACTATTTCCTTGAGAGACACAATATTTGTTTATTGTAGAATTCTCTCTGCTGGGACACAAGTTGGTTTTTGAGTAGGAGACCAATTTGTCATCTCTCATCACCCTCTTGGTTGATGATGGCAAATGCAGCAAACTTAGTGGAGATACTTTGCTCTTGGCTCTGGAGAAGAAAGTGAGTTTTTTGCCTGAAATACCATCTCAAACCAATGATGAACTCAGTGGCAACAGTTGGGATACTCAGGGCATTTTAAACTTGGTCATCCCAGTACTAACCCACACTTCACCTTGAGACAGCTTTTGGAGAAAATAACAGGATTTCATAAGCTCTGCACAGCACATTTTATAGATTTCTGGCAGGTCTCTGATTCAGTGTATTGAACAGCTTGAGGCATCTGATCAGGTGTCCTTGAAAGGACACATTGACAGAAGAGCTCCAGAAAGGGCTGCAGAGCTGTGCTTGTGTGGGCAGCAGGGTGGGCTACTCCTACTGCCTCTTGTGTTATATTTACATGCATTCAACCAAAGAGAAGATTCATTATCACACACAATTAAGCTCCAAAGCAAACCCTCACCATAAATATTAAAGAGACTTCCACTCCAAAGCATGACTAGCTCAGTAGCCTCCAAATCAAGAGTATAAAGACATGCCTGTGATTACTGGATTAAATATATTTACTGTGTTCTCAATATTCAGGTGATGCCTTAAACCACATCTACATTGATAAATGAAAAAGGTTTCTGTCAACAAAATTAAAACACAGGATTTCTGATCATCCATACTACTTCATTCTTAGCTTAATCTCTAATTCAGTTTTGACAAGTCCAGTCCTCTCCTTGCAATACAAATCTGCTCCAAGGCCCTAAACAATGTGGGAATAATCAGCCCACACCACTTAGCTTCTCACTGTAAGAAAGAAATGCAAAGAGCATCATGATAATGAGGAACTGAGCAATAAAGAAATTGTGCAAAGCTTTCAAAATGTCAGCTCGATTCTCAGTGGCATCAAATCTTTTCCATTTACTTTAGGTGGTCTAGTAAAAACTATTATATCCCTTTTTACATATATTCTTCCATACAGCTGTATAGCACCTTTCTTTTTGTTCCAATTTACCAAATATTTAGCATCTGTTATATTTTACCTCACACAAAAGTTTTTCTAGTTTTGAATATGTTTTTATAATGTCCTTAATGCACTTTAATGGACTATTATTTGCTATTTTAAAACATCTTATCCATGCATATTCTGCATTTAACTAAGAATGCTCCAAGTTTAAACAGAATGAAGTTAATATGAAATGCTACAGAAAATTTATGCATTTAACAAAATTAAGATTGTTAATTGAAATACAATTAAAATTGTAAAATTACTCAAGATAAAAACTAATTAACATCAATGTAAACAAACATGACAATTAGAACCTCTGCTGTGCACCATCTTTCAAATTTCAAATATTTTGGATTGTTGACTAAATACACCAATCAATAAGCCAAATTCTGAGATGATTCAGGAAGCAATGAAGACTTCAAGCTTTGCTGAATGATTTTATAACCCAGCAATCCTGTTAGGAAAACCTCGGTGTGCATTTAGATTAATAAATTATCAATGGAGAAGAGCAGTAATTTTTGTAGGTACTGCCTTGGCTGATACACCACAAATTTAATTGAACAGCAGCAGCCCAAAAGCATCTGCTGCTATAGCCAAAGCTTTCTAATCAGGAAATGTTTATTTCCATTAAGAGTGAGACAGGAAATCCAGTCAGAGTCTGAGTCTCAGCTAATAAGCTGTAAACTTTCTTTGTTTAAAGCCCACTTGTGCTGAAGCATCACTAGGCCACAGTAATTCAAATTCTGGACTAATTTTACATATAACAGCCATCCTGTGGCCTGCAAGTTGCACAGAGGTATTCTTACATGTACAATATTTCCTTTCATTTAAATGCAAGTTTTCACTGTATATAACTCTATTAGGTTCTGTGAAGAATGTTGACAAGCATCACTCTGTTCACTCTGTATATAACTATAGCAACAACTTCCTAAAATCATTTCACCTCAGGAAATGGGTTTGACTCTTAAGATTCATGTGCAGCACTGTATGCACAGCTAAGATTGTTTACTATCCCTTTGCTGTTATGAATTTTGCCTGTTCTACAGCACCATAAGCTCAACACAGTGTCTCTTACAGGGCAACATTAAAATCTCCTCCAATTCACACTACACAAGGCTGCAGAGATTGAACAGAGATGCAGACTTGCCTGAAGCTTCCCAACAATGTTTCCTGAATGGAGCACTGTGATGAATAAATGCAGAATTTCCTGTTTCAGCTCAGCCAATGTATTTTTAGAAGAGTAAAATCACCTCAGCAGAGCACTATTTTCACTTCTGACTCTAAGGAGCTTCCTAAAGTCTATTTTGCAGAGTGAATAGACAAGATGTGCTACTGACCTAAAAAGCAAGATTAGGTCGGTGCTGTGAACTGGATACCAATTTTAGTGGGGTGATTGCTTTAGAATTTGGCTTAGCTTGTACCATTGCACCACTGACACACTTCAAGCCTCAGCATCTGTCACGCCAACTTTCATTTAAACTGAGAGTTTATTTCATGACTATGCTTGGTGTGAAATCAAAACCAAAGAAGCTACCATTTGGTATCAAGTTTTAATTTGATTTCCAAGGATTTCTACTTTAAAAGTTGAATGTTTCAATGGATTGAAAACAAGTAGTTTAAGAAACTGAAACAAGGTCAGGGTAGCGAGTATGAGCTCTGTAACTGGCAAGAGTGCAAGTACATATTTAGCATTTTGCAGAACCTTCAGGCTTAGTTAGATTAGTTGTTAAAATTATGACTTGCCTACAGGGAGAATCACAATAATTGGTATAGGTCATAGATAATCAAAAGTGTCTCCCCCAGTGGGATGAAACCTTTTAAAATCAGATATTTAAATCTCTTTACACTTGCACATTCAATTCACGTGCAAAATTATTTGTCCCAAATCTTTGCCTCCAAGGAAGACTGCAGACATTTTTCACTGTTCTTTATTTTGGGCTAATTAACATTTTCAAGAGGTTTGAGAAAGACGAAGTTCAGTATACCCCAAAGAAATTACTCTTTTTAGATGCCAGATTTTTGCTTTATCTTGTTGAAAGAATCAACTTTAAAGCTTTGAATGTTTAGATTACTGCAGATAACATCTCAAAGGCTAATATCTACAAAACAATATTAAATACAACCCATTATTTCAATTGTGAAGACCTGAACTTGAAAGGAATGTTAATCAAATCAATTTTGATTACTGATTGTAAAGAAAATGGCTTTGCTATTAAATAGACAGCTTTTGCACTTTTCCATAACAATTATGTCAAAGGAATCAGATAAAATCAAGCATTATTTTGTCCAGGAAAGTTTAAAAAAAAGAGAAAACCAGTAGATAAATAACCAGCCAAATTGTATGATGCCATGAAATTTCTTTATGTAAAATTTAAAAGTAACTATCAGTGCCTAAAAGAGCCCTGTAAAAGACAAATAGATGTTCAGATGACTGACAGCATCTGCCTGAACTTGTGCAAAGCACTGGACACCACCCCACACAACATCTTTGTCTGTAACTGGAGAGACAAGGGTTAGATGCCACTTAGTGGCTAAGGAATTGTTTGGATGTTCACTCAAAGAGCTGCAGCCAATGGCTTGATGTCCATGTGGAGACAAGTGCCAGTGCCAGGGTTCCTCAGGGCTGCTGCTGGGACTGTCACTGCTCAGCACATTTGCTGGTGACATGGACAGTGGGGCTGAGTGCACCCTCGGCACGTCTGCCAGGGACCACCATGATTTTATGATTCTAAAGGAAAACAACACTTAGGAGTACAAAGCTTCAGAAAATTATTGTTATTCAACATAAAAGAGACCCTTAAGATATGACTTAGAAACCTACTGCTCAGATCACTGTATTTATAGTGGTTTTGTTTAAAACTAAAAAGCAAAAGTTCTCTTTTCACCAGCACAATTCAACAAGGAATTCTGAATCACAGCCGCCCCTGGGGCACACACGTACCCCTTTAGGACACAGTTATCCTAAACCTCAAGTTTGAGCTTTAAAACCTTAGCTTTTTGGCACCATTTTAGTGACAGGTAACTGTCTGTTTGCCAGTCTTGCCATTGGTAATGTCACTTCAGTCAGCTGTTACAACTCCTTTGAATAATTATACAGTATTTTTTGCAGCTCTTCCATGATTCACACAGCCATTCAGTCTCTGAGAATGCTTCGCTTTGTTTCTCTTTCCTCAAAATGTAGAAACAATTCCTTTCCTGTAGTCCAGTATATTTATCCAGTAAATGAAAGTGTGCAAATGGAGGGCAGGAAGAAGGCAGAAACCATGGTTGCTTGTCAGTCTAGTCAATATACTAAAACAGATGTTACTCACCTTGACAACATCACAGCTCATTCAGTGCAGTAGCACTATTGTTCCTAATAGTTTCACTGTTATTCATGATTTGAAATATATTCCATATTTTCATATTCATGAAAATGCTATGAGAAAGCTGTTAGATCTTTAAAAGATTTCTTTCAGTCGAGGCTGAGAGTAAATTCAATCCCCGTGCAGAAAAAGATACATGAGAAAGCATTGAGCAATCACCATCAAACTATTGCTAGTGATATAATTTTTCTTACCAGGTTACAGTGGCATATTGCATAATTAATGATTTCTGTTCCTGTCCAGGGAGTGTTCCTTTAGGTATCAATCTAAAGTTGTTTATGGGCTGTGCAACAAATGGATTCATCCCAGTCATGGGAAAAAGAAAGTCTCCAAATGAGGGCAGGGCAGCAAAATGAGCCCTCCAAAGGCACTTGGCACTAACAGAGATTACGCAGAGAGTGATTTTCCTAACCCTTGAAATGAAGTCCTGGCTACTCACCATGACATCTACTAAAGCACTGTCTTGCCATGACTATCTGCATCATATTTTAAGGGAATTGATGCTGATGTAGGCAGGGCCTGGAGCAGCAGTGTAAGACTGCAACCACGTTGTGAAAGCGTGAGTCCACAGGGTAACAGCTTTTGCACTTTTCCCACAGACCAATCCATCATCTGGGTCTACAGATCAATCCATCACCTGCCCCTCCTCAAAGAGCAAAGGGGGTGACTGAACAGAGGGGACAAGGTCATGCAGTCAGGCACCTCCATGGTGGCACACAGCAGCTGAGGACCACAGGGTTAAGAGCAGCACACTTCAGACCTCTGATGGAAAAAGTACAATTTTCTTTTAATTATTCTACGTATTTCCTTTTGTTTCTTAAATGCCCTCTTTTTCCTTCTTTTGTTAGTTTAGGGGACAGGGTTTGGTTCTTCCCCTATCTTCTGTCAATTCCTTATTCAGAGTTTCAACATGTCATCTACTGCTGTAGTACAGAAAAAAAGAAAACTGAAACCTTCATTTATCAAACTTCTCTGTTAAGAGCCTTTAAGTCTTGACACTGAAGAGACAACTAAGCCAAACTGCTCACATTTCTGCACCAAAGTTCAATTCAGATACACAATGCTGTGCACTGAGAGAGCAAGAGGAATTTTCTGAGTAAACCTGACAGTGATAAGAACAGAAATGAAGAAATAGAAGACTGCTGAAGATACATGCTCAACTCAGACACACTCTTGATTTTTATTCAAGTTTTAAGAGAATCCAAATATTTTAGAGAAAGCAGCTTTCCAGTTTCTGGACTGTACCTTAGTTACAGAACCATTAGTTAATGACTGCTGTGTTGGAAGCCCTCCACATTAAGGTAGCAGTATAATTAGTTTAGCAGAGCAATATGTTTAGTAGTAGGAGAACATGTCCAATAATGCTCCTTACCAGGAATATCTAACATTATCTGTCATTGCCCTGAAAAGGTTACTGAGCAATGCTTAAACAGAGTCAAATCTTGTCCCAGTCAAAAATTAGAATAAAGTTGAAAAGATTGCAGGAAGCCAGACTTCTGCATAACATTTTGTCATGATTTTTTCAAGTGTTCCTTAAAAGAAAACTACAGAAAATACAATATTTGACATTCCTGGCAGCATCAAGTAACAATTGCTCTTTTCTTTTTAGTCAGGATCTAACAAATCTTCATTCAAGGAATCTCTCCCTTTTCTATAAAAAGACTTTAAACATATTTCTTACCCACTGAAAGATTGAAAACATTGTCATGTACTTTATCAAAGGTGAAAGTTTTGTATTACTAGAGACTCCCTTATAGCACTTAACCTGTTAGTAGAACTTGGTAGAAAATGTTCTATGCTGTTATCAAACTTTGCTTCTAGTGAGCAACCAAAAACCCCCAAACCTGAGCAGGCCATCCCACAAAATCAGTAGGAAAGTGTTTTCTGAAAGCTCTGATCCTGTTTCTCCCAGCAAGCTATGGTTTTATATCTGGGGCATGAAGGGATTTTATTCTACTCCTTAGTGGAAGAATCCACTTTGTGAGCTGCATCCTGTCCGTCTGTGTTGTCAAACACTGCCAACACATATCATCTGCCACTCTCCAAACTCTTACAGCTACACCTGCTGCAAAGAGAAATATTAGAAAGAAATAAGCCTACAGGGGGAAAAAAATCCTTCAGTCTCATAGTTAATAGCAGCATTGGACATTGCATCAATATTTTCTCCTAAGCAAAAATAAAGGTCAAAAAACCCCAAAATTATCAGTGTTATAAAGAAAGATGAAAAATTCTTGGCAGTTCTGCTGATAAGTCAATAAATCCCTGGCAGAGAGAAGCCCAGAGTGGACAGATAAAACAGCTCCCCGTCCCCACATTAATCTTCCCAAACATCCAGTTGTAAAGAGACATAACACTGATATGGTTCAGGTCTTCATACCACAAAATTAGTAATGTTTCAGCAACTATGTTATAATCTAATGATGAAAATACTTCAAAATTGTGGTCTCTGAAAACAGCTGAAACACCAATATTTCAAAACTGACATGGTAGGAATGATGGAATTGGCTATCAGAGAAATGCCTTATTGTGAAGGAAAGCCAACAGCCAAGTTGAATAAATTCAGTGTAATGAGCATTGCAGAATTCCCCCGGATTTTTTATTACTTGCATAAAGAAAGAAAGGATTGTACAAGTTAAATACAACCAGCCAATATACTGAATGTGAAACATTAAGATCACAGAAAAAAAATTAAGCACAAATTGTTCTTTCAAAATCCCAAAGTTCCTGATTTAGACACAAACATCATGCAAGACACCTCACAATGTAACCACTCTGATACTATATTCTTACATGTTTTTCAAATTCAGCATCCCTGAAATTAAAAGCAATTAAAAAAAAAAATCGAAAAATTTTCCACTTCAAGAAGAAAAAGTGCATGACAGTGTAAAACTCACCAAAAGAAAATTACAAATAGCCAAAGACTAAAATATTGTGAATTGAAACCCAGCTGAGAGTAAACAAACTACTTCAACAGCTGTGGCTTTAAAAGCCTTTCTCCTACTTCATTATCTCCCCAAAAGCTGAAAGGGATAAACAACAGAGCTTTCAATGAACAGCAGGAGTAAAAGAAGTTTCCAAACATGGAGGTTGCATCCACAGCTTTGTAGAGGAACTTGGGGTATTTGAGACACATATAAGAGCTTTGGAAAGAGCATGAATAGGGAAGTGATAACATCCAGTGTTGATACAAAATTATTCAGGGTAATAAATCCTAAAAAGAATTGCAAGAGGATTTCATAACATTGAGAGACTGGGTGATAAAATGCCAACTGAAATTTAATGTAGATAAATACAAAACATTGTAGATGGGGATAAAAACATAACCATAGTACACCCACAGAGTATTCAGCTCATGCTACCCAAGAATATCTCACAGATCTTTCCCTGGAACATCCAGAAGGCAGTAAGATGACAACCAGACTGGCAGGAATTCTTAGCAAAAGAATGGAGAAAAGGACAAAAATAATATAGTTATTCCACTACATTAATTCTTGTTATTCCTGCATCCCGAAAAGCACATGTAGTTTTGGGTGTTTCATCTCAAGAACAACACAATAAAGGGGAAAAGCAACAAGGATCATCAGAAACCTAAAAAGGCTTCAATACAAGGACAGTCCAAATCGAGTCAGACTCCTTAGCTGAGGAAAACTGCCAAGTGAAGGAAGGATGAATGGGAATGATTAGTCACTACTTCTCATAAAACAAGAACTAATGGACACCAAGTGAATTTTTCAGGCAGCAGGTCTAGAACAAAAGGAATATCTTTTACACACACGTAAATAAATTATTAGATTGATTGCCAGAGACAATGATGAAGATGGATTTAAAAACTGATTGCACATATTCAAAGGTGATCAACATAAGAGGCTGAATGCAACCTCCTCCAGTTTAGCAAGCCCCTGGACTGCACCCTGTCAAAGGCTGTAGGATATTTTGTGTTCTGACTGCTATTTTTTTCAGAAAACTCTTTCTAACCTTGGAACTTGCCACAATACAATTCCAAGTATGGTGTCTCCATGGCCAAATCAGCACAACTGGAGGAGCAGCCAGCTTCAGAGCTGGCTGAAACAGCAGTGCCAAAGGCTCAGCACAAGCTGGAAGATCTGCCAAGCTCTGTGAGCCTTGGTCATGGACCCCAACCAACTCAAGTGCAGCTCCTTTCCAAAGGTGCCACCCTTGGTCCATGTCCTGCCCAGGGAATAAGGAGTTCTCCAGTTCCCAAGGGTCCCTGTCCTGGACTGCTGTGCATCCCCAGGGACAAGCACACCCAGGTGAGACCCAGCTTGAACGAGCTGTCCTGCAGGTGCCTCTGCACGGGAACGGCGCCCGCGGCTCACCGACAGAATTCCCTCAAATCCAACCCTGCTGCTCAGCAATGCCAAGCTGGATCTTCTAGACACTGTTATTTAATACTGGTAGCTTTTTATTGGATAAGTTTGTCTTTAAAAAAAACAAGGATGTTTGTGGTCTTCAGTCAAAAGAAAATGTTGTTAGAATAATAGGCAGTTATACTCTCTCCACAATACTTGAAACTTTTGCTCTTCAGTATTTTCTCTTCCATAAATGCAAAAAAAAACAAAAAAAAAAAAAAAACAAACAAGCAAACAAAAAAAAGCACACCCTACATAGCCTCCTTTATTCATTAGCTACACATTATATTCTACTGTTCAACATTTATTGTTGAATTATATTTCACTAATAAGACATAATTACACTCCACTTCCTCTGAAATTTGCTTCCTTTAACTTCATAAAAAGACTTTTGGGGCATTTCAAAGCATTTAACTGGAATTAGCCTCCGAAATAAGTTTTAAGTATCAGATACATGCTGAAGGAAACCAAAGGTACTTTACAGTGCAAAAATCACATCTGGAAACTCTGCACAGAAAAGAAGCACTTCCCTTTTCATTATTTTATAGAATGAGTTCAAGTACATTTTCTGAGACACAGACATACTCAGTAAAATTAAATG
This sequence comes from Buphagus erythrorhynchus, assembly GCA_013400855.1. Lineage (NCBI taxonomy): Eukaryota > Metazoa > Chordata > Aves > Passeriformes > Sturnidae > Buphagus > Buphagus erythrorhynchus. The sequence continues at coordinate 18,923 of VZTT01046454.1, read as the reverse complement.
ACTGTATATAAACCAGTATAGTTTTGTGCCTAGGAAGCAGAGATTACTCTTTTATGTAGTACCTGCTAAAAGCAGCTACCCTGAATAAGATTGATGCTTTTAACCTTTCAAGAGACCTAAATGATAAATTTGGTCAAGGACAAGACTGGACATTTGTTCTAAAAAGACTTTCCAAATCCTAATATTAATAAGTTATTGATAAACATATAGGGAAGTTTTCAATGCTTTTAAATAAAAAACAATAAATTCTAGGCTCAGCATACTAGAAAGTCAATAAAACTTGCAATTAAAATAGGATGACTGTACACAGTTCTAATAAATTAAAATACTGTTACTCACTTTGGCAAATTTACAAAGCAGCTCATTTTAATTTCTAGGGATTTCTCCCCAGTATTCTTGTTCTACAATTCAGTGAGCACTACTGCCATCTCCTGATGCTCAGCTGCATATAACAAAATACATTTTTACATTTTGTAGGACCGTGAAAGCTCTGTAGAACATAATGTTCAATGACTCAGCCATTTGCCATTAACTGTTTGACATCTGTTTTTGTAATATGTTGACTTTATTTCTGTAATTCTAGGAGGTTTTCTTTCCTTATGATGTGATTCCTTTCCATCCTCTATTTTCCACATCAATAACACTAAGAGCAACCACATGACATGACAGGTTTGATGTTCACAAGAAGTGAACATCATATAACGTCATATAACATCTCTTTTAAAGACTCCTCTGGCTGGGATCGACTTGAAACATAACACCTCTGGTCCTGAAAACTCCACTAAGGTTTCTCATCTAGACATGAACAGCATTCAGTAGCTTCCAAAGCATTACATTTTTTGCATTGCATTTTGCACTGTTACAAGCATAAAACTTCCAAATTAAAAAAAAAAAAAAAATTAAAAAATTAATGGGATTATCCAGAAGCAGCAAGATGCTCTTTAGAGATGAGATCTTAAAGGTCACAAAGCTTCTAATCCTGATCACAGATTTGCAGCTCCAATTCACTCCATCTATTTTCCAGTTTCTCCTCCAGCATGTCAAGTAAATTATGTACACAGGAAAGCAGGGAGACTGCAGAGGAAGGAAAGAGACTCTTGAGCTCCTGGGAACAAGGCAGATGTGCATAACCAGGATTCAGGTCATTGCTTCAATAAAAATAGAATTTCACTAAGCAGGGACATCCCTATAGGAGAGATTTATTATGTTCTCCATCTCCTACCCATCTGACCTGTCAGCTAGTAGGATAATGCAGGAGAATCTCACGTTTTAACCAGGAGACAGCCAAGGCCCAAAAAGCCTTTCTTGACAATAGTAAACAAGACCCTTTCAACATAACATCTATTTTAACAAACTGATATATTCTAAGAATTCTCTAATTATAAAATTTTGAACCAGTTCTCAAAATAGAGATGTTGCTCTGAAAAAGGAAAAAATAAAAACATAGTGGGCTATGAAAGCATAAAAAAGCTCTGGATCAAACCACACCAGTGAACAACTCTCCCTGTCTGGCAACCAGTAAAGGATGAGCTGTCCCAGGGATCTGAAAACACTTTGGAAAAGTGGGGAGGAAAGAGAAGTGCCTGATGAACGGAAAAGACCATCAGCAGTAAGCACTGTCCTCAGCAGAAGGAAACTGCATTTACCTTTCCTCCTTAGCCAACATTAACCAAGTACTGGGCTGGTACAGCACCAAGGTTTTTAAGCAGATTCCCTCTATGGAGTCAGATTTCACTGATGTAGTGGAAACACTTCATTTACCCACATAGACCATGTGACATAATCATATTCATGGAGTATACAATAATATATATTTAATAGTCTGGAACCAAGAAGCTGCCCAGTGCCAGTTCTCAATCTAAACAGTCCTTTCTATTATATTTCTACCTTCAGCATAGCTATTCATGAAGAAATTATGTTTTTAATGGATTAAATAACAAACAACGTCAATCACAACATATTTGCAAATAAGGGACCAAAAAAAAAAAAAGAAAAGCACATTTAGAGACAAGATGTATCAGGATCTACAGATTGGACAAGTGCAACACTGAATCTGCAATTTTACTCAGTATCTCCAGCCTGATATTTGGCACAAACTGATATTTTCTACTTTACTGCTGGCTGATATCCATGTTGAGGTTTTTCTATTAGCACAGCCTATTTCCCCTAGCATTTCAGAAAGCTGGATTCAATTTCCTCTCTGGGAATTTAAGCAGAAAAAAGGATTGGCTCTGCAGTCTTCTTAAATTTTGAAGCTAGTTTCAGCTAGCTGTTTCATCATTATCTTTTTTTTGTTCTCCTTTCTTTGAATTTCACCACTGCACTTTTCTTATCCTCCTCCATGACTAAACTGTTTCATTTCCTCCCATTGTCTTTTAATTGACCAACACATTCACCATCTCAAAGGATCCTCATCTCAGGCATGTCACATTGATAATAAGAGTTCTTAGCAACCCTCTTTTATTCGTGTTTTAGAAAAAGAACAAACAAAGATACTGCAAAGATACTACGAAGTTCCTACAGAACACGGAAAGTCCAATCTATTCTTTTCCTGAGGTGGGTATCTCCTTACAGTTAACCAAGAAGGAAAACAGACACCAGCACAGGATTTTTTTGGGTGTTGCAATGCTCCCTAGCACCTAATCCTGAATCCTGTTGGTGTAGACAAAGCAGCCTGTTCCCTTGCATCCAGACTAGAAAAGGTAAGGTTTCATTAGTTAGAACAATAATTTGTTCTTAGAGAAGAAACAAAGGTCCATGCAAATCATCAAATATAAGATGACCTGATCATTTCCTGGTCCAAGCATGCAAAAATGGCACTGTCCCCATGGCAGGTGAAACATAAACATTCCTTGTCACCTTACAGCACATTAAAAATGTGTTCCAGAAGCAGCTACAATTACTGTTGTGTGTGAGGTTTCTAGAGTTGGCACAAATGCTACAGAGACTTTTTAGGGCATTCACATACAGAAAATTACCACTCAGAGTGGTATAATTTCATTACTATCCCCTAAATGCAATGCATTATTAGACTATAAATGTGTCTCTGGAAATAAAAACTGGCTTTCATGATGATTACAGGATACAGATTAAATAGCTATGGAATCAATATTTTGTACTGCTTTGGTGTTAAAAGGTGTTAATTTAGGAGAAGCCACTTCTTGCAATCTTTAAAGGCATCACAGAGATGATGCACCAGCACTTTCTAAAAAATAAATTTTGTCCAACAATGACCACCTAATTCCTTTTACAAATCAACCTATATAATAATTTTTATCACTTTTGAGGCATAGCTTTCATACAAATGCGTGTATATCAGAATCTCTCATCAAAGGACTGACAACCAACACTGATACCCTCGATTAAAATAACATTTAACTACAAGTAGCCAAGCCAGCCTTTCCAGCTTTCCATCTAGATCTCATGACAGGAAAAAAGCAACCCTTACTAGAAGTTTTCATGAGAAGACAGTAAAGCAACACACAGTGCCTGCCTGACACTCTTCACATGAAGAATGGATGAAGAACACCTTTGACACTCACCCACGTGCAATGTGCTGACTGCAGAGCAGGCACTGCCCCATCTGCTGTCTCAGGGCTTTTCTTCTAAAAGAATTAAGAACTTGCATAGAGTTAAGCTATCCCTTTGCATTCACTGCGTCTCTGTGTGTTGTCTGGAATGAGGTGGACAATGAACTGAAAAGCAAAACTGCCCTACACAAATACACCATTTGATGAAACAGTACATTTAGGCAAGAAGCAAAAAGCTTCATTAATTCCACTGGGTCTTTTTCTTTGACAAAATGAAGAACAGGTTGACTTCCAAACTCAATAATATTGAGCCTGATTTGATGCTAATCCCCTTAATAGTACCAATTATTAAAAAACCCCAAATTTCTGAATGATAACCTCATACTTCATATCCTGTCTTTCATTCTCTATAAGAAATGTTGAATTCAGTTATTTACTATTATTCACAAAAGTACTTCTCTTTCCAGCCATTGGGTTTATTTCTGTGGCAAATAAGTCAAGCCATAATTTCTCATAATTGCAACTGGTCTCTTCCCCTCACTATTATGAACTAAACAGGCTTTGTTTATCTAAAGAAGGATAAAATACGTACAGCACTGCATGGTGGTGAGCTACCAAGCATCTACATGATTCTCAAAGGCTTAGATATTTGGTGGATTGTTGAAATGTTGTAACATCAAATTCATAAGTTTAAAATTGAGTAAAACTTCCACAAATAAATTTTCTGTCTCTTTGGAGATGTTGCTACTATCGGAAACAAAGATTAGTGATAATGACAGTCTTATTCATCTTTTGGTGATATTTTCCCTTAATAGTTCCAATCTCTCTTTAAATGACATTTACACGACAGAAATTGAATTGAATTTTGGTGTTTGACTAGCAAGCATAAAGGCATTGAGATGATAAATACGAAGTTGTTCACTAAATATTGGATTCCCTGTGCATGTGATTTGGACAGATTACCACACGTGCACCAGAAGACTGGCCATGCCCAGATCTGACTCTACAGGGCAAATGTGTTACCTCACACTTTAGAATAAAATTGGACAAAACAATTGGTGCATTTGGTCTTATCAAAAGCAAAGAACCAAAGCTTCAAATAAATCAAATATCTTGATGCAAAGCTCACTACAATTCCAGGGTCTTAAAACCCATGCTGCTCTTTCCTCAGTAAACTTCAAGATCACATCAACCTTCCCTCCCCATAATCAGACATGAAAACTTATTACACCTTATTTTCCACACAAGGGCTGTAAGTAGTTTCCAAATGACTGGATACATTTCTCTTCCTTGTCTGCACAGGTGTGATCTTGCTGCAGCAAACCTCAAACCCCACAAATATTGACAATCCTGCCTGGACTGAGGGCGTGTTGCTCTTCCAGTGCCTTAGCTAAATTAATTTACCACCACTAAGGCCCACCTCAGCCAGCTGGGATTTTTTTTCTCCTTTGACAAAAATCACAGTGTCAAACAAACAGACACAATCAACCCAATTTCATATCTTTTTTTTTTTTCCTAGCTTATGAATCTTACATGTCATCTATCTTCATCTGTCTGAGAATTTATGAGTACTGTTGCATAGTTTGAAAATTACTCCATCCAGTTTAAGAAGACACTACTTTATAGCTTAATTTGATTTGGGGTTTTTTGGGGGGATAGATGGGGAATTTTCTTTGTTTTTCAGGGGGAGTGGTAGGATGGTTTTTGTTTCAGTTTTGTTTTTTTTAAGGTTGTCCTCTCCTGCTTCATTTTTGTACATTCATAGCTGCAAACCAACAGTGCCATCCACTGTCTCTCAGAATAATATTGCTCAGCAGACTTTTCCCACCATTAAATTAAATCAGATGCTCTATTTTAGAGTCTGAGTGCCTATAAACAATGGGTACACACAGTACATGCAAGAGTTTGAGGCTTCTAAAAAAAAAAAAAAGTCAAATTATAATAGAAATTTGCAGGGAAGATAATAAAACTCCTGACTTAATTCTACAGAAAACTTCATGAGTAATTCAAGTTTTTTCTCCTATAACTGTAGCATTTTATTCAAATATACTAAATATGATTGATTCTTTTAAAGGGCTGTAGTCTGACTTCACATCTGAACCACAAATAGGGCAAGTGAGTAATTGCACTGAATTGTCAGCATCAGCAGGATGTTCCCTTCAGAGGGATGAACCTGCCTGGTGGGAGCAGGGAAGCTGGGCACAGCTCCTGCAGGTGCTCCAGCAGGACAAAGCTGTGCTGCTTTTCAGTCATTTCTCCATTTATGTAAATGGCACTGTTGGATAAACAGGTCTTCTATGAGTAGTTTTATTGATCAGGGGGAAACAACAAAAATTAGCCATTAGAATATAACATATTTACTATGGAAGAAGAAAAGATCAAGTAGGTCAATAAGAGACAGGATGCAACCAGATGTTGCACTTTTGGTACCATCAAATTTTCAATTTGTTTGAGGGATTCCAGCACATGTGCCATTCTGGGGAGGCTTAAGGAGGTATGGATGCATTACACAAATGTTCTTGCCCAATACACCATCCCTCTGTACTTCCAAGTACAAGTGAATGTAAATTAATATTAGTATCATAAAAGTACATAGACAAACCAGCATCACAATCATCACATTTTAGACAATTAGCAATGAATGTAGTAATTCAGCTTCTGTAAAACATTAACTTTATGAGGTTTTAGGTGTTTGTGCTAGCACAGAAATTCTCAAATGCATTTCAGTGAGGTCAGGAAGTGTGTCAGAAGTGGCTAAAGTAAGACCTGTTGTATTTTTCATGGATATTCATTATAAACATACTCAAGACATTTTCTTGATACATCTTGGTGCATCACCATCAATACTAGCTGATAATAAAATCAATCTTGGACAGGATACTTGATTTTTTATTTATTTGTTTAAACAAGGTTTCAATTCCCTGGTGCAATTATGGAACTTGAAATGTAATTCTCTTTAGAACTGCAAGGGAATTAGACCACAGAAACCTTGTTAAGGGTAAAGCATGATAAAAAGAAACAGCTTCAAAGACCTCTTTTATATTGCTGTTGCCTCATGTCATGTTATATTCTAAGCCTGAGCTGTGTTAATGTCTGTGAAAGGACAATAAGAAAAAAATCACAAAGGAAAGAAATCTGTGTAGCTTAGCATTTCAAATAGTCACAAAAAAACATTTGCTACTGTCCTAGTGCAATTTAACATTCTACATTGGGATGTGCCTTTGAAATGCAACAGTGATTTCCTGGATGTTGACAGAATCATCAGTAATTCTCATTTAGCCAAACTGTAAGGAGACAGAGACAACCTGGTCTTTATTCTGATGTCACACAGTGTGTGATGGAAATTTTCCTTTGCATTACTGTTATAAAAATTGTGCCTTATTTTCAATATTTCACATTAACAAAAACACTAAGCCAAAACACATACTCAAAAGTCACAGGGGAAAAATATCCACAGTTAGGATGGAGTCAGTAGACACCTCTTTCCTGATTGAGGATTTCCAACTTAGGGAATGAAGGATGACTCTGGATGGCTGAATTTCTTTGCAGCCATCCTAAATTGCTCCTAAGGAGGAGCAATTAATATCAGCCTTGTTCTGTCCTTCTGTATCTTGTTTATTATTCTCTGAATCAGCAGAAAGGGAAAATAAACATCCACAACATCCTGATTCCACTTAATCAGTATAGCTTCAAAAACTTTCACTGTATTTAAACAAGAAACCATAATGTAGATGGAGGCAAATTAAGTTTGTCTATATCACCTTAAAACTGAAATTTGTCTCCATGACTGTCTTCAATAACCACTGATGCCTTTCAAACTTACATTTGAGAAATGTTCTAAGACTTCAGTCTTGTCTGCCTATTTTTTAAAAATCTATACTATAAATTTAAAGGCAAGATCTTTAGTAAGTAATTAATCTCAAAATATCATGCTTTTAAATTTACAGTGAGGAAGTATTCAGTAAAATCAATTTCTGAGACTCTCCTATAACCTCTGCTCCTTATTTAGATCATCTCCAATTTTAATAGCTGTTTCCAAGAAAGAATATTGAAAAAACAGAGAGCACACACAGGCATTTAGATAATCTGAATACAAATCAGTCATTTCATAAAACTACATACTATAACTGCCCAATTTTAAGGTTATCAAATGCATTCCATGAAGTCAAGAAAATAATGAGTGTGACAAAAGCCAGTATCAATAACTAACAATGGAACTGCACTACACATCTCAGTTGTGGAGGAAAACTCCTAGGAAAAGCTGGATATAACCTACTGGGACTGCAGTGCTGGAGCTGAAGTGAGGTAGGATGTGGAATACCCAAAACCACAGAACAGCCTGAAGGAATTCTGCTGGAGCCTATGCTGCATCCATGATCCTCTGTCAAAGAATTGTTCTTTCCACAGTCAAACTGCTCAGAGGAATTAACCCAATAGGAGAAATATGGTTTGGAAGTGGACATGTTATGGTCAGCTCCCCAATGCTCAGGTGTGTCCTGTCCCCAATACTGCAATTACAGCTGGCCACAGATGTGGACAAAATGTTTGTTATGCCATTCTTCAGATAACAAATTGTCAACTCCAACACGCTTCTGTTTCTGTAGGGCTTGCAGGATGCAACTGAAGGTGAACTGCAGCTCCTGCACTGCTCACTGGCTTTGAGTCTCTGGAACTCCTGCAAAACTACTGTGACCACTCCTCCACAGGCAAACATTTATTGAAAACAGCTCCCTGTTAATACTGCAGTGCAAAGAAAATCAGAAATTGCTAATCTTTATATTTGGGTTCAAAACTAAAATTAAAAACAGAAGCAATTACCTCAATGACCCCACCATTTCCTTGTCATCATCAGCTATTGCAAACATGAGATGAATACAAAGTTCTTTTTGCTCTCAGCCTCTCTCAGATCTTCTCACCTCACCTGAAAGAACTGGTGCCAAGATGAAGGACTGGACCACCTCCATCACAGGCACAGTAAACCATAACTGCAGTTCCAGCTGAACACATTTACTCTGCTTCACTGCAAAGCCAGCCAGGTCAGACACAATCATGAACAATAAGGAAAATAATAAAGGAAAAATACTCTTGTATGAGACTCCTAAACTGTCATCTACAACATGAGCAATACTTGACATGCCAAAAGTTAGAATTTCAATTACATTTCTTATATGAGAAATTGTAACAAAATATTAGCTCAGGCAATCAAAATCAAAGTCAATATTCAGCTATAGAAACAGTAACAACATTACAGTCTGTTGATGAAATTTAAAGTTGCCTATGCAGCTACCAGCACATCCTGTTTATTATTCTTTGGAGTTTTCACCGCTGTTTTCAGCCAGTCTTTGCTTTCGCATAATAAAATCTACTATTATTAAATCCCTGCTCACCTAGAGGAAACTGTAAGAGGCTAAGAAAATATAAATAAAAGCAAGAAAGCAAAACCAAAATAATAAATAAGAAGAGAGAAATAATTTAACTTTCTGCACCTCAGTTTTCATGAGAACATTCAGAAGAATGAAGGCTCACAATCCAACAGCTCTAATAACCGCAGACTACTAAGACATGCTGCCTGCAACTCTATGCTGAATTTGCACCTAATACAGTAATATATGTAATAATATCTAATATAGTAATAAGAGTGTTGTCAGGGGAAAAAATGTGTTTATTTGTGTATAACACTCTCACATTTCACTTTTATAGATAAACATAGAAGATTATATACACCTAACTACCCATTGGACAGTTGGGTTCCTACCCCTATTGTTGACTGGGGACTTGCTGGACTGTCCTGTCTGGTGCTTCTTTGCAGATACGTTCATTCAATTATAAAACCCACATGGCAATGGAAATACCTAAAAAATATTACATATCCAAACACCCTCACAAAGACATTGACCAGACTAGCATAGGGAAAATTATATTAGAGTAATTAAGGATCACCTTGTCTTTATTTTGGTTTAGAATACTCATAGTTGTGTATTCTCTGCTGCCTACTAAACAAGCCTCCTCTTTCCACACACTTCACAAGATCTTACTTAGCAATCTGTTAAAACCATTGCATCTAAAATGAGCTTCCATGTCAACAACAGCTCTGTTACTTGGTAATGCCATATCGCCAGTTATATCTTCAACCCGTTTAAGTCCTATGATTTTACTGTATTTAACTGGTTTAACTGGAGAAGCCATTGTTCTTGACTGGAGAATCTTGATTCCTCCTGGGAGTCTGACCTACAATATGGAACTGATGTATTCTATAGTTTTTGTTTATAGCAAAAAAAAAAAAAAAAATCATCTCAGATCTTCAAGAGATTCACATTTGCAGACAGTGAGTAAATGACTCACATCACATTCATGTTGCATGTTAGAGAAATTCATGCTTCAGAAATGCAGGAGGACTATAGCTGGTGATAGACATGTCTGTCATGGTTATAAAGAACCTCCACACAAATCCTAATATGTTGTAGACAACCTACTCACAACTCCTAAAATAGTTACAGTCGTTTAAATATGAACTAAAACATTGCAAGGCTATTTTATTTTTATTTACTAACATTTTAATTACAGCCTCCATAAAATATTACACTGTAAACAGCAGAAACCTTCCCATTTTTTTCTCTGTAGAAATTCAGCTTCTATTCTCAGTTTATTGGGGAGGCAGAAAGGATGGGTACCAAAGAGTTAACCACCTTCCAGCAGTTGCTAGGTAACATCCTCTGCCATCCCTGCATCCCCATCCCAGGGTGTTCAACAAAGTCTACCAAAAATCACTACTGCTTCAACTTAAATTTCATTACTTGAGCACACATCCCTCTCTTTTCCTTTCCAACCTTCCCCCCCCAGCATCAGAATTGAAGATGGACAAGTATCATCCTGGAGTGGTACTAATTTTCTTGATTTAATCTTAAAGTGCTGCTGGTTCTCCCCTTTGCTGGCACCTGCAGCCCTGCCCTGGCTGGCCTGGCTGCAGTGGCAGATGTGCTGAGCTCTGGGACCAGGAGCTGCATGAGGAGACTCCACCATGCACAACACAAAATAACCTGTTGCCCTTCTGCTCTCCGTTGAGTCTTAATTCCCACCTATTTTCCTTAGCATGCTCATACCCTAGAGAAAATTAAGTTTGATAAGAAGATATTCTGATTAGTCAAAAGCTCTGTGGAAAAGCCAACAGCAAGAAGCAGAAAGGACACATCCCTGGGGACATCCCATTAACTTCTAAAGCATTCAGCTCTGCTTTGGTTTGATTTTTTTTTAATTTGTAGAAGAAACAGAATTAGATGGAGGCTGGTCATGGAGATTACTGATAAAATATGTTTATTTTTGAACAAATTTATACAGTTCTTTATTATTAGATGTTCCAAATATTTTTGTTTCAATGAAATACTGGCAATTTAAGTAAAATTCTTTAAGAAAATGGCCATTCATTGAAAAATAGTAGGTTAAGTAGAAGATACTGTAATTAGATAAGGAAAACCTAAAAAAAAAAAGTAAACCAGTTTAAAAAATAGTAAAAATAATCATAGTCTGATAAAGAAATTAACACTACCATTTCATGTGGTCTTTCATGACTTCCCACTTCCTTTAACAAGTCTTTCTGCTTTAATCCCTTTATCTTTATGGTTAGCAGATGCTGACTGAAGGGGATAGTTCCCCACATTCTAATTAAACCATTTTTTAATTCCTGCTCTAAAGGCATAAAAGCTTGAGGAACCAAATGATTCCTGACTGGTACAGAGGTTCAATCGATACAGCCCAATTCATCCATCGTGTTGTTTTAAAATCCAAATGGAATGCTCATTACATATTACAGAGCAAATAAAACAGCCAGGATGTTACTGTCAGTCTGCAAGAACAACACCACTAATTACTGCTTCTCCCATCAGAGGAAGGGCTTGGTGTTTGGGGGTTTAGTATTTAGTGATGGTTGCCTGAATTTAAATACATCTAGGTGTGTTATACATAAATGTATAGGTAAGGATGTATTTTGCAGGTATGTGTGTTAATTCCCAATATTTATTTGCCAGGCTGATCATATTAGTTAACTAATTTCTCACAGATGCCAAATGTAAAAGTCACTTTCTTCTGAGTAAGATGGAATGGTTAAATAATTCCTCTGGAAGCTTGAATTGCAATATTTACTGTAATGTCCCATTCCCTTTTAAAGTTTGTGTCTCTTCAGAAAAAGTTGAAATGAATAGCAGGAAAAATGCTTCAGCAATCAATTTATGAGTCAGATCAACTAATCATATTCTTATGTTTCTATGGGTGATAATTTATTCTGGTAGTAGTTTCAGTGCTTTCAGATACTTGGAAATAGGTACTGTTTCTCAGAACATGTTGATCACTCCACTCAGAAAAATTCACAGCCTGTAGGAAATGAAGGAACCTCTGTTTAGAGTTTCAGAAGCTGATGCTTTTCTATTTAAAAATAAAGGACACTTCGTAGTTTGAGGCTTTAGGTTGTTTGAATTTTTAGATTTTTTTTTTCCTCATAAGCAATCCTAATGACCTTGAAGATAAGTATGCACAAAATTTCTTCATAAAAGATACACAGTTTTAAAAGATACCTCAAAAGGAAAACACAGCCAGACTTATTTATTTTTATGCTGGTAAACAAACATGAGTATGATAAGGCAGCAAAGCACATACAAGAGAAGAACCACCAGAGGCATCCAACTTAATGGACAGGCTAGGAAAAAGGATGCTGTAGGAAGGAAGCAGGCATTTAAATCACATACACATCATGAACAGTTGTACAAGGGAAGAAAAACGAGAATATGAGAGGTACAGGGTCAGCTGGCAGCCTGCAGTACATCAATTAAATTACAGAGCCACAATACAGGCAATGTGATGCAACTTCTTGGCTCTCTGAGCTCTCCTGCAGCACAGATTCCAAAGTGCTCCCTGGGACAGGCAAGGGATGTTACTACAGATGCTAATCAAGTCTGAGAAATACTGAAATGCACATGAGAATAGTTTTTGGGTTATTTCCATCATTTCATGAGGTATCAGTTGAGAAAGCACTAAATACTGCTCCTAGAGCAGGTTCCTGACTATCTGCTTGTGCGTGTTTAGATTCCCTAAATCATTCTAAATACGAAGTGTACAGGATTGCCCCACTTAAATCAGTGAGAGGGGATCAGGACTTACTGTAGGAAATAAGTATTAAGTGGTTGCCACAAATAATAGAGGGCTGGCCAGAAACCAAAAATTCTACTTCACACAAAGAATGTTGGGCTTTTGACATGTTTTCATTCTGAATGTGGAAATGAGAAGTATTTTTAGCATAATTCTGAAGCGAATGAGGAAGAATTAGAGACTGCCCTGAGGAAGTATCCTCCTTCCAGATTCTCAGCTTGGACTACATTTACAAAGTCAGTCCCTACTCTGCTGCAAACAAAGACTTGAACCTTGATGTCCCCTTGTAACCTACATCTCTTTAATTATCTATTTATCATGGAACCTTTCTGAGTTTTAATTGAACATTTCACTAGGAGGGGAAAAAAATTGAAAGGATTGCAATTGACATTTCTAAAATATCTTGATGTTTTTTAAAAAGCCATTACTTTGTTGACAAGCTGCAATCAGCTAGTACTTTGTTCCTTCATGCAGCTGCAGTGCAGGCAGTAAGTCTTATACAGATGGAGGTTTAAATCCAGGCTGTCAAAACTCCTGATAGTACCCCTCTGTAAATCACCCTTTGGTGAATTCTTGCTGTGGTGATTACAGTCAGTATGTGCATTTCACATTTCCTCTTTGTCTGCAAATTATTTCCCAGCAATCTTGAACTAAATGTAGTTATGTTGAAAACAAAAATACAAGCATGCATCTGTAAAAATACATTTTTATTTCTCTTTGTATGCTATTTAAAACAAATTTAGTTTTTATGTATGCAGTTTCTGCAGCTGTCTGATGTCTCTAAAATATTACTAGCATTACCAGTTCAAGCAAATGGAGATTATTTAAATCCATGAGTCCATAGGAATCTAGGCAGTTCCTATTAGCCAACACAGTTCATTAAAACAATCCAGAAACTTCTCAACTGTACACTTATTTATTTCAGAATGTAAACACATTTCCCAAAAGATATAGTGTTGAGAGAGGAAAGCAGAAGATGCAGATGTTCTCCGAGTACATCTGGTGAAGGAGCTTCCAAAATGATGACTCCTTGACCCAGTTGCACCTTTCTTCCAATCCTCCATGAGACATAAGTCAAAAAGAAGCTGCAAGAATAGGATACTGCAAGGCTGAAGGTTATTTGGGCTCTTCTATATTTTTCCCACTTAAAAA
>VZTT01046452.1:99251-116495 GCA_013400855.1 Buphagus erythrorhynchus | reverse complement strand
GTCCCGACCACCGCAAATTGTGCGAGGTTTTTTTTGGGTGGTGTTTTTTTTTTTTTTTTTTTTTTTTTTTTTTTTTTTTTTTTGTTTTGTTTTGTTTTTTTTTTTTTGCATCACTCTCTAACTGTGAGTTCCACAGAAATGCTCATGGAGCTATGGACATGTCTGCATTTATTAATGGGCTCACTTCCTGGGAAGGAGGGGGACACTGGTGAGATACATCAGGTGAGTGGTGGGACACAGAGATGCCCCCTTGTCAAGACTAGTGAGAAAAGAGGTTCTCCTTTCCTCTAAACACCCCACAGCAACGTTTATCCACTCCCCACATTTTCCATTCCTACCCCAAAGCCTCGTTGTCCCTGCATCCCCTGATAAGTCCCATACTCAATAACACCTGCTACCTTCTACTGCACAGTGCAGAAATGGTTTTTTCCTTCTACTGCACAGTGCAGAAATGGTTTTTTTGGTTGACTGCCTGTGCTGGATTTCACAAGGCCAGTGGTCTAATCCCTCTCCTTATCCCAGTCACTAAAGTCTGCTCTTCCCCAGCTCAGTGGGATTCTCCACCTGGCATCCTTCCCCCATCCTTTTAGGGCCTTTTAGTTTGAGTCACCTCTGTTCAGTGCACAGAACAGTCTATGAGCAAATAGCTATTCATTAAAGGACGCACTTGTTCCGTGTGCAAGTTGTAAACACTGTCAAAAACAATTTCCTAATGCACGTTCAGAGGTGGGTGGAATAAAGATTTCCTGGGCAAATCTTAATGTTGCTTATTATTGATTTTCTTTTTTTCTATAGCCCCCATTGTACATGAAAATTTTCTCTTTCTGCTCAAACACATTAGCAGGTCATGCAGGGCTCCTTGGTATAATATTTTTTTACCTTTTTCATAAATGCCAGCAATCTTACCTTATTTCAAAAGCTTTAGTTATCTCTCAGGGAGGGGAGGGGTGGTATTTCTTGGATCAGGAAGGAACCTGAAAGCCTATTGACTGAGAGGCATTCAAAGGATTTATTTTTAAAAGCTGAATAATCAGATATATATGACTGAATCTTAAGAACAGAATTAGCTTGTACTTCAACACTAGTTTTTCATTAGTTTCGGCACTGTAGTTTAATTCTAAGAAAGAAAGAAAAAAAAGCCATTCCTGTTTGCATGCATGACTTTATCACTGAGCCAGCAGGGTTTTCTCACAGCCTGTTTGTCAAGAGCAAAAGGAAAACTACAAAAAAAAACCCAGCAGCAAAACCTGACAAGTTTTCTTCCCAGTGGCCAAAAAATATGCGAATTTATTAACAAACCACAGAATTAATAAAACTGTAACCATTTGACAAACCACTGTTCCATTAGACCAGCCAGAGCACCTTCCAGCTTTTCCTATTTTTGGACTTGTTTCCTCTGGTTTTGCTCAAATTGTTATAGTTATTTTCCCCTGTCCTCCTGTAAATGTGCATCCAGGGAGGCAATAAGTTCCCCAGCTCTCAGCAGTGGTGATGTATTTAACAGTTCTGAGCACAAAAGTGATTTAGACTTCACCTGTTGGGTCCTTTACACAAATATTCATTCATGGGACTTCCTGATAGGCAGAAACATGCCTAAACCTTCAGTTTGTAAAATTTATTTATTTTTCACTGTTTATGCAGCTGAGCAAGTGGAGCTGGAGCAGCCACTTGCTGGCAAAGCCAAACTTTTGTTCCCAGTCATGATAAATGGGGCACTTAACCTTTCAGGACAAATGTGCTTCACTCTGGACAGCCTCCCTTGGAACAGGGCTCCTGGTTTCTTTTATTTCAAACTGATTGAGGAAACATCAGCACACAGACAGCAGTTTTACTCTCTTTAGTGAAAATTACTTGGCTGGCCTTGGTGTCAGAGCAGAGACTATGGGGTAACTCAGGTTGGGAATCACTGATCCAACCTCCTGCACAAAGCAGAGCCAACACTGAACTTAGACCAGGCTCTTCAGAGCTTTATTTTGTGTTCTTGAAAGCCTTCAAGGATGGAGACTGTGCAGTATTTCTAAAAAACATCTTCTTTTGCATTAATTCATGATTTCAAGTGCCATAAAATGGATGTTACTAGTCTATATTAGCATATTTTAAAGGCCCCAAGGTCATACAAGTGCATGTTTCACTGCCATCAACCTTTAAACCACTAAGTCAATAATAACAATAAATGTAAATGGTTGTTATTTTCCTTCCTGAGGGTTTATTTATCAAATATTTAAATGGGATTAAAATCTCTGAATTCCCAAAAAGATTACTTGTTGGTTTTGCTCAGCAGAGTGTTAATACATTCATTTCTCTTCTGCTAACAATTCTGTGTGGAAGTGAATCAAAGGTAAATGTTTTCTCAATAAATCATGATGAGTGATGCCTGAACTGGTGAATAAATATTAAATACCAATTCAGTACAAGAATATCTGTGCAACTTGCTCTAGGTGACCGAGGTTGCATTAAATGATCTTCAGAGTCCCTTCCAACCCCAACTATTCTGTGAATATATTTTTGTATTTTGGAAAAATGAGATGGACACGTTCATTAATTTAATTTTACATGCAACGAGGTTTATAAATAGAAACCTTGTTAGACAAATGAGCTGGTATAAGAAGCTTTAGCAATATTGGAAAATGTCAGTGTGAGATCCTTGATTAGATGGCAAAAGGATCATTAAGTACAGTTACAGTATAATTTTAAAAAACCTAATTACTGCCCTACATGAATTCTTTTTGCATGAACTGAGGAGATTATTCCATATCCCTAAAGGGGTTTGGGGTTTTTATCGAGGGCCTTTTTTTGCATATGTTTACAGGATCTTGCACAGCAGTTTTTATCTCTGCCATTTCTTTAGGCTTTGAGTTGCTCTCATCAGCAGTGCAAGGTCACCTTCTCCAACCCGTGCTTTTCACAGAGGGCAGGAAGCACAATGGTTTGAGATAAGGCTGGAAAAAACATCCCAGGGTTTTCAGCCCTGCCATCCATTCCTGTGGTGAAACCATGGTATATAACCAAGTCCATAAACAGAGAAAACTCCCTCCTGATCTGCAAAAACACAGAAGGTTTGTGTCCCAGCTCTTCTTTCAACAAATTGTTTGGAGTCTTACTCATTGAGCTGCTCAAAAGCTTTTAAACTTGTTCTGGATGAACCAGAAATTATTTTGTTCTCTCTTGTACTTTCCCCTCTACTTCATCTCTTTATTCTTGATATTTTTCACTAGAAGTGACATATGTCATGTACTTAAAAGTAGAACTTCTTTGGCTTTCTCTTAGTAAGTTCTACAACCTCAAATCTAATGAAGAGAGTGGGTTTCTTTAAGCTTGGTGGGATGAATTGCCCTGTGAGAATCCTCATATTTTCCTGGTCTTAGAGGTGACAGAAGAATCTTAGGTTGTTCAAATAAGTTCAGCCTGAATGGAAATAAATAAAGGCAAGTGAAACACCCTTGTGATCAACAAACCAACTCCTCTGGCTGCTTGTGTCAGGTAATTCACTCTTTCCTGAATGCAGAATAAATCAGTCTTCAGTGCTTCAGACCAGGTCTCATCATGGAGCTGCAAACCTACATTTCTCTGAGGGTATTTCTACAAATTCTTACTTTCACTGGAGTGTGACTTGCTAGGAATTAGCACCAACTCTTCATCCCTTGGCCTGCACTTTCAGAAGCACCTTCCAAGACTTCATGTGCCTTTCCATGCCCTCTCCAGCTCAGAAAGACATTCAGGAGTTCCATGATGAGGAGACATCACTGACAACTCTCCTTAAGTCAGAGCAGCTGTGAGGCTGCTCTAAACAACATCAAAGTTAAATCAGATTCAGTGTCCCCTTTCTTCTGTGCATGTAGGTGCTTCTGAGCACCTAAAACCTTATTTATGAAATCTTATAAAACCTTATTTATGAAATGCAGAGGTCCACACTGAGCCCCAGTGTGCACACAGCCATTGCAGTTTGGGAATGCACAAAAGGCAAAGAAAGGCCTGGATTTGTTTAAAGAGTTCCTCATAGAATCATGGGAGGGTTTTGGTTGGAAGGGACCTTAAAGAACATCTAATTGCCACCCCCTGCCAAGGGCAGGAATACCTTTCACTGCACCACCTTGCATTATTCAAAGGAACAACTTGTTTAGAAGCAGGACTGTAAGGCAAGGAGGTTAACTGTGTCTCACAAGGACACAGAAAACATGGGATAACTGCAGGAAAGAACAAGACTGGCTTAAGATCATGTTATGTTCTGTATCATCTGTCACACTGCAGAGTGGGGACACTCAGAATCAGAGGACATTTTCATACATGTTTCTTAGCAACATTAGAACAGGACTTTTATTAGGAAATAATAATTTTATTTTACTTAGAGGAAGGTGGTTGTTCTGTCTTCCAGCATTACTCAAAGAAAAAAGTCAATATAAACTAGAAGCTCTCCTGCTAATTAACCTCCCTTCATGAGAGAGGTGACAAAAATTAAAGAGCCAATGTAAACACACAGAAATAAGGTGCATTAATACCAAAGAGTTTGGGTAATGCTTTTGTATTGATCAGCAACAGTGTTCAAATAATGAAGTTCCTCATTGGACTGAACTTTCAAGCAATAGGAACAGGTAGATCTGCTCAAGTAAACAACTGGTTCTACAAAAGCTTCTGCTGGTGCAAAAACCTTCATTTTTTGGTGTCACTACACAGGTATTTACACTCAATAAGCTGGTTCCATGTTCAAGCATATTGAATTTTTGATGCAATTGAGCACAGCAGTGAACAGGAAGAGATATTGGTGTTAAGCAAACAGGCCAATTCTTCTTCTGACACAAAATGTGTCAGCAGGAAAATGATGAGTTGCATTTGAGAGAAGACTTGACTGCTTTTATTTTCCTCTCTTGTGCACTGTGATGATTTGGGCATCACTTTTCCTTTTATACCAGGGTGCAGCTCAGGGATGTGATGCCCCAAGAGAATCATCCTCAGGGGGTGGGCATTGGCCAGCTCACACAGCAGAGATGAGAAAGGTGGAGAACAACCTGAGGAAATGTGGAAATTACTGTTAAAAAATAACAGCTGATCATGTTAAGGGCGTGTGATGCAGTGGAGGCTGAATGTGTTCGGGTTAAAAACATGGGAGAAATGCAGATTCAAAGCTTAGAAGTAGAAAACTTCCTTAGCTTTCAACATACACGATTGTTTCACACAAAGATGTAAAAAAACCCACAATTAATATCAAGACTATTCCCCCATATATGACCATGGAATATGATCAGAATTTTTTTTTCCACAAAATCATGTGAAACTTTTTGAGAGGACTAGATAAACCATTTATTTCATCACAATTACAGTGGTAAAATCCCAGGGATGACCCAGATTCTTTGATTTTTCCAGAGTGTTCTAAACACCAGGTGTTTGCCCAAGTGACTGTGATGTCAGAACCAATATGCTGGTTCAGTAAACCATATAATAAATATAACAAAAAAATAAACCAAATAATAAATGTTCTCTAATAAACACATCATAAATCCAGGGGGTTTTCCTTTTCAGATCTTCCACTGCATTGCCATGTTGTAGGGCTGGTGAGGAAGAGAGGTTTTTCTGCTAATTAAGAATGTCCAGGGAAGGGAACAGAGCTGGGGAAGGGTCTGGAGCAGCTGAGGGAGCTGGGAAAGGGGCTCAGCCTGGAGAAAAGGGGGATCAGGGGGGACCTTGTGGCTCTGCACAACTCCCTGACAGGAGGGGCCAGCCGGGGGGGTCGGGATCTGCTCCAGGGAACAGGGACAGGAGGAGAGGGCACGGCCTCAGGCTGCGCCAGGGGAGGCTCAGATTGGATATTTAGGGAAATTTCTCCATGTAAAGAGCTCTCCAGCCCTGGCACAGCTGCCCAGGGCAGTGCTGGAGTCCCCATCCCTGGAGGGATTTAAAAGCCATGTGGATGTGGCACTTGGGGACATGGGTCAGTGGTGGCCTTGGCAGTGATGGGGGAATGGCTGGAGTCAATGTTAAAGATCCTTTCCAACCTAAATGATTCCATGAATTATCCATACTTTTATTCAGGGCAGC
The DNA here is from genome assembly GCA_013400855.1 of Buphagus erythrorhynchus. Classification (NCBI taxonomy): domain Eukaryota; kingdom Metazoa; phylum Chordata; class Aves; order Passeriformes; family Sturnidae; genus Buphagus; species Buphagus erythrorhynchus. The sequence continues at coordinate 110,465 of VZTT01046452.1, read as the reverse complement.
CTGTTACCACCTTCTCTTCCATCTTAGTGAGATCAGCAACTCCTTTATAACTCTTAGATCTTTTTCAGCTTAATATTGACTGTCTGAATTCATCACAATTTCCCTTAATTAAACTTCTAGCAATATTCTGCCTTCAGAAAAGGATGAGTAATAACCAACATGTCAAAACTACTTGTATTTATCACCAGAGATGTATCATGGTCCTCAAAATGCTATAAGCATATTATAAATGTATGGGTCCAAAATGTTGCTGCCACCTCCAAACTCTTCAAAAATAAGAGAAAAATTGCATTTCAGCAATACCAGAAACTGTCTTTGGAAAACTGAAACCCTTCAAGATAAGGGGAAAATGCAAAGGCTGATTTGAGATACATCCCCAAGAGAGAAGAGATGGACCTTGATGGATCTCAAATACCTAAGTATATGTGACTATAAAAGTATGAAATTATACAGAGGAAAACTGCACACGGGTGAATCCTCTCAACCCAAAATTGCTCAAACAATGATCTTAATGGGGAATGAGCTTATTTCTTATATAAATTCATCACTGGAGTGCGAGCTTTTCCTCTCTGTCAGCTCCACACATTTTCTAGACATGGTGCTGACTATTACTGAAATTTTCTTGACAAGAATTCATGATGGTACCAGTAGCTTCAGGAGTCCTTGGCTTGACAGGAGTTGTGGAGATGCTTCTCTGGATAGCCCTGGATTTCCCCTATTCCCTTGAGGACAGAGCCCTAAAAGACTCATGATTTTTATTTCATACTCCTTGCCAATGCAGACAAAAAAATTGCTATTATTGGAGGCTTGAGACTTTTATGCAATTCCATAGGAGAAAGATATTGATGAATCCTAAGTGCATCTGACTATAAATTGGTCAATATACTGCTGGAAAACACAGTGAAGGAAAAGAGGGGGTAAAAATTCAGCCTCAGATGCGTGGTATGGAATATAAGCATGCTAAAAATACTCTGTCCTGTGCTTGTATTGTTCTGACTCGATGGGAAACTGTCATGGATTTGTTTTCTTATTGATACAGAGTGCCAAACTCTCAAAATATCTGCCAGTATCTTTTAGAGGCTTGTGTAATGGCAAAGTTATATTGTGTCTGACATGTTCTTCAGCTGGGAACAGTCAGAAATAGGATGGAAAATGCCTCTTCCTTGCTGTGGGCTTTGATTTCCATTAATAAAAGTTCTTCTGCATGTGACACACAGAAATAATAACAATCCAGAATAAAATATCTAATATTGCAGTAAGCAAAAAACAGCACATTTTTCCTGTTCTTGGGTGTTGTTTTAGAAAAGTGGTGTTTTTTTCCCAGTGGCTTTCACATTCATTCTGCTCATTGTGGGACATGGTACAAATTCCATATGGAATATCAAATATTAAGAAACTGGGGGGTGGGTTATGAGGGACATGTCCACAGATACATTTTTTTTAAGACTGCGAGCTGCAGTGAGTCATTTTGTCAGTATTAATAAAACCTAAATAAAGATCATGCATTCTGCTCAACTGAAAAAAAAAATACATAGTAAATACATATTATTCAATTATTTTGGTTTGTTTACACTGATCTTTACTCCTACTGTGAATGTGTTTCTTCTAGATTAAATAGAAGGAAGAAGAAAAGACAAAACCAAGTTTTTAAACAGTAATTTGGGGTTCTCTTGCAATACTTACTATATTATTTTTTCTGTAATTGGCTCCCAAAATGAATTCAGTCACCAGCGGCAGGGTTAGGAGGAAATCAATCAGCCGGTGGAATAGTGGGGATGGTTTTCAAGTGGTGATGCTGTAGCACTGGCAACAGAAAAGTAATTCTTTTTTCAGTGGGAAAGAAGTTGGATTTCCCCCTGTGGCTGTTGAAATTGAGCTTATAGTTAAATTTGTTTTCACAGAAGCAACCTCGCTTGTCTCCTGCTATTGAGATCCCGTCTGCTGTCGTCACAGAGTGGTCACTGCTGCAGCACTGGAGGCTGCCTGCAGAATATTTATAACTGCTGCCTACTTCACTGGGGGGGAAAATACTTTCCCAAGGACCTACTGGCTCATTATTCCTTTCTCTTGCTCAAAATTATAGAAATAAAGTGCTGGAAGAGACCTCAAGAACACGTTTAGTGTGAGCAAACATTAATTCAGAGGGTGATTTTTTTGAAAATTAATTGGACCCCATGGGCTCATAGTCTCTTCAGAGAGATGTGGGATCATGGAATCCCAGAATTGTTTAGGTTGGAAAAGTCCTCTAAAGATCATCAGTCCCAGCCATTCCCCCAGCACTGCCAAGGCCATCTCATGTCCCCAAGAACCACATCCACATGGCTTTTAAATCCCTCCAGGGATGGGGACACCAACAGTGCCCTGGGAAGCTGTGCCAGGGCTGGACACCCCTTTCCATGAAGAAATTTTCCCTAATACTCAATTTAATTCTTCCCTGGCATTTCTTGAGGCCGTTCCCTCTCCTCCTGTCCCTGTTCCCTGGAGCAGAGCCCGACCCCCCCGGCTGTCCCCTCCTGTCAGGGAGTTGTGCAGAGCCACAAGGTCCCCCCTGATCCCCCTTTTCTCCAGGCTGATCCCCCCAGAGCTCTCTCATGCCAGCAAATACTTGGATTTTGGAGGATGTAAATCATCATACACAAATCAGCCCTCTGATTTTTGGGGCAGAGTAGCCCTGAGGCTGCTCCCATTTCAAATTATACATTGATCAGAAGGGTTTGGTCAAACAGCTCTTAATTGTATGGGATTCCAGAAGGAAATTTTGGTCTCTCTCTCTTCTTGTAATAACTTCAAGGAACATAACCTGTCATGCCCATGACCTGGTACCTGCTACAACTGACAGCACCACCATGGAGTGAGATACAGCAGAAGATTCCAGATCCTGGGACATTTCCTGGGGAATCCTCACACTGCTGGATGCCAGGAGTAACCTGCAGGCTTGGCTGCACTGGGGACAGCACAGGTGTGTGAGGCTGGGGGCAGAAAACTTCCCAGGCTCTGAGAAAATCTTGATTTCATGAGCCTCCCCATGCTGGCCTGGAGAATGCAGGACTTGTCTTTCAGTCCTGTGCTGCTGATTCAGGATTTGGGAAGGTTACCCTGGAAGGAAACAGCAATACTCACATTACACTCATCTCTGAGCAGATGGATAAGAGATGTAAGCAGCATCTTTATTCAGTTATCTGAGCTAACAAAAGCACCCTGCAGCAAAAACAAATATCTTATGTTTAGGAATCCAAAACACTCATTTTTGCAAATTAATTTTTTAACCTTTTTATTCCCAGAGCATCCCAAAGGAAATGCTATCTTTGTAAACTGTTCCCACACACACAACAACACACTAACAAGCCTGCTGATAATTTCATTTGCAAAGGGTGTAACTGAGCTTTCCTGGGATAAATTTGCTGCTCTTGAAGAGGGCTCAGGGGAATGATTAAAAATGTTCAGTTAGGAGCTGGTTCAAGAGGCCAGTGGCTGCCTTGACAGCTGGAATGTGCAGGAATTTTGGTTTACCAAAAGGCATCCAAGCTCCTCTTGACCCTCTGGGATTGCATTCTCACTGGTAGCTGCTCCAGGAATTGTTCCAATATTTAGAGTTCCCTTTCCCTTGCTCAACCAACACTGAAAATTTGGAAGACCACAACAGGAAGATGTGTTAACAGTGAATAGCACCAGAGGGGATTATAAAAAGAGCCTTTTAGCAAACAAAGCAGTTTTTTGATGAGAAGGGGTATGGCAGAATTTTGGGCCATGAGTCAGTCTGATTTTAATAGTGTGACAGGAGAGGATGTGTCCCATCCTCTGGGGTGGGAGAAGCAGATTTTATAATTAACCCCAGAGGGGTTAACCCCAGAGGGAATCTCTGCTCACATTTCATGGACAGAAGGCATCTGAATTCAGCGTTGTCTTCAATACCACCAGTTGTGATTAATCAGAATAAACCAGTTTTCCACAGGAACTTAATTGCCTGCTGGCTTTTGCATGCCCAGCCAAGAGTGTATGATTTGCAAGGGGGTCTGTAATGTGGGTCTGTGAGGGAGGAGGCCAAATACCACTGTCAAGAGGTATTTTCCTTCTGTAGGACAGGCAGTGCAGCTCAGCAGAGATACTTTCCATAGCTAAAGGCATGGATGATACAAGAGCCTTTGAGATTTCTCTTAGAGAGATCTCAAAAGAAATTCTGGCAAACTACAGGCTGGATAATGGCTTGCACTAAACCCAGATGGCTTCTCTGGGTTTTCGGTGGAGAAAGTTAAGCAGAGAGAGGAGGAGGTGGAAAGAATGCTTGTAACAAAGGAGTGTTTGAGAGACTTGGCTGCTGGTGACAAGGCTGCAGCCAGACTGGGGCTCATAAACAGCTATAAAAGCACCCCCCAGTACTGTGCCACTGACTGGAAAATCCTAAGGAAAGACCAAAAGCCACAAAGTAAACATGGCACAGGATAAGAAGACAGAGGACAGCTTCACACTTGTGTGTTTTCTGCATGAGCCAGAGTGTATAGGGGATCCCTTTGCAATGAAAGCTGGAGCTGGGCAAGAGGCAGGGCTCAAAGGTGGTGTAGGAAATGCAAGGTGAGGATGTTGAGGCTGCCTGGTTGCATCAAGTCATATATTTATCCTTCTGTTCTCTATAAGCTGACCCATCTCCCATGTCAAACTCATAGAATTATTCAGAAATAAGGCAGTTCCTGCTTATTTCTCAGCCAACAACCAGGTTTTTACCCTCACCAAAATCCCTGTCCCTTTCTAATACCTGCTGTTGAAGCACTGAAGGTAACCCTGTAGTGCCTATGTGTGCAAGCTATAAACTCATCACCAGGTCCTCAAATTCATGTTCAGCCCTGTTCTTATCTTTCCCACTTCTCCCTGGATGTGTTTAAAAAAAGACTGGATGTGGCACTTGGTGCCATGATCTAGTTGAGGTGTTAGAGCATGGGTTGGACTCGATGAACTTGAAGGTCTCTTCCAACCTAGAAATTCTGTGATTCTGTGATTCCTTTCATCTCCTCTGCTTCCTTGGCCAGTGAAAGCAGCTGAACCACTCAGGACAGAGATGATGTTAAGGAAAAAACTGCTGCCTGAGCACACACATCAGTTTTGAGAGGGCCTAAAATCTCCAAGTCTGATAATTTTTATTAGCCAGGCGTTCATGAAGGCATGGGTTTAACCAACAGGAAAAGGGACTTGTGTGGAATTGGAAGCCTATTTGGTTGGAACTGAGTGTTCCATTCCCTAACATGATGCTCCACTGGCCCCTGCCATCGATGCCTTCCAGACCTCTGTGCTCCTGGATGCTCAAGTGTGAACTCTCTCACGTTTCCCACATTCCTTTCAACACCTTTTTCAAGGTGAGTTATCACAGCTGAGGCTCCTCCCTGGCCAAAATCCCTTAAGTGACAGAACTGCTCTGCAAGCAAATTCTTGGAAATTTATTTCCTTGGAAACAGGCTGTCTTGCTTCTGCTGGAAGGATTCTTGTACTTATTTGATAAGGGCAGAGGACAAATCTACCCCACTGCCAGCTGGGCTGGTGGACATTCTTCAGCACTGACAGGTTAAGGTGACTTCTGTGTCTCAGTCATCTGGAGCAGGAAAAGAATTCTCTCCACGTTCAGCTTCACTGGTGTCACTGTATTGATGCCCAGAGAAGCTGTGGATTCCCCATCCCTGAAAGTGTTCAAGGCCAGATTGTTTGGGGCTCTGAGCCACCTGCTCTAGTGGAAGGTGTCCCTGCTCATGGCAGGGGGTTGGAACAGAATAATCTTGAAGGTCCCATTCTGTGATTCTACAATTCTGTGATTTTAGTTTTTCTGATTAAAGGCTATTTGCATCACTTAAATGAATTCAGTCACTCACATGCAGCGTGGAATCTTCTTAGGGTATCTACCATAATTACTATATTTGAGGGTCATGAGCCAAAAACAAGCACAGTGTTTATTTTAGGGCTGTGTTTAAAAAGAGAGCTAAAGCTGAGATTAATTTGGTAAAGTAGTCTGAAAAACTATAATGCATCTTAACTGCTATTACAACCTGCTCCTCAGTGCTTTTTTAAGCCTAGTAGAGACATGACTGGAGAAATTGTCACCCAATAATGTGACTTATCCCAAGAGCAGATGCATAACAGGAAATAATTAACATGCTGTGGATCTTACTACTGCCTGTGGCACTGCAGTGAAAAATGTAGCTGTCCAAACAGCTTTTATTTTTATCAACAATTAATTTGTGCCCAGAAAGAATAGAGATGAGCTTGCAGAAAACTACTCAGAAGGGCTACAAGGAAACAGAGAAAAATTTGAGGAGGCAGAGTCTAAGACCATTTGGCCAGAATGCAATCCCAAGTGAACATTTAAAGTGAACACCTGAAAATTTATAGAAGGAATTTGAAGTAATTTTATACAGCTCCAAGAAGACTATGATGCTCTTAATTAGTAAAGGTTTCCTACATAACAAATTAGTTCTTTCTGTGAATTCATTGCATCATACACAGTGCAGTTTAACTTCTATTTTCAAGGGTGTGACACCAAAAACTCAGATGAATCAAAGGAGTGTCACACTTGTATGTCCTTCTTGCTGCTGAATTAGCTGTGAATGTAGACAATGTGGAGAGAATCTTAATTTTCAAGGTCCTTTCTTACTTTGGCTTACAGCAAAGGGTCTGTAAATGCACAGAGAAACTTTGACTGGTAGCAAAAAAAGTAAGAATAAAACTATTTCACAGAAACACTTATTAAAGTCTGAAAATGCAATGATAGTATGTCATGTAGCACAGTGGGAGAGATCAAATGCATAATCTCTTTTGTGTCTAAAAGACTAAAAAAAGCAGAATTTGTAGAACTCAGTAAAATTCTTTTATGGGCAAGACGAGGCAAGACAAGAAAACTAAATTGATTTTCAGTATGTCTGAGTTTATACACTAAGATCTGTTTTCTTGGAAGCACTGCACTCTTTACATTCTAAATTCTCACACTGAAAACCAGGAACTGCAACACTCCAGACCCCCTTGTGACTGTAAAAATTTTGCAGCCTTTCTACTATCTCCTTGGAGCCTGGAATCAGCAGATGGATTGGAGATTTTTTAGTTTAATGTGGAGAATTATGGAATCAAAGAGGAGCTGCAGAGCTGCTCATTTGCCATCTACCAGCTGGATCACACCCAGCTTTGAGATACAATCCTTTACAACTTTCCCAGACAGGTCCCTAATGAAATTACAGCCCAGAAAAATCAGGGCAGTCTCTGACAGCATTTGAAGCTGTGGCAGACTGGTGACTTGGGAAGGTGAAATTGGTTGGTTTGGTTTTGGTTTTGGCCTGAGGCTGCTGAAAGGGTAGTGGGTCATTTGTGCCAAGATTAGTTCTGAAAGTCACAGCTCTTGTGCTCATTCTCAAGCTCATTCCAGCCACCACAACACACAGAGATGCTCAGAAATCTATTGATATTTTGGGAGCACTGTGATGTGCCTGCATGGAAGGATGGGACTGGATGGTGCTTGGGGTGGTTCATGCTGGAGGAACTCAGATCTCCAACGTGTTTGCTTTGGGTGACTTGGGATGATCTGACATTGAGCACAGTCCACCCTGGGGCATAAAAGACTTGACACAGTGTCCCTGCCCTTCCTGCTGTGTGAGCAGGATGCCCTGTGGAGCTCCTGGTCCATCTCACCTATAAAACACTTCAGCCCTGGATGATGCCCCTGCTCTGCCTCTGTCACAGCACATTCCCTGCAATGAGACCAAAGCAGAAAACTGATGTTTGGACCCCCAAGAATACTGCAAAGCCAGAGGCTCCAGAAGCATCTTCCAACTAATCCTTTCATAGTTCCACATATTAAAGTCATATAAAAATCCATAATCTGTTTATTGCTTGCCAGCACTTGGAGATTTAACATTAAGAGCAGATTTTTTTTTTTTCTAACTTCTTTTCCCATTTACCTCTTATAATAGCGTGAGTAGGAAGAAAAATGCTCCTTCACTCTCTCCAATGACAGCAGCCCCTGGGTACTAACCTTGTAGAGTTATGATTTGGGCACGACTCATGCCCAAAATTATGTTCACTGTGGCAAGGGAGGGAGTGAGGCAAGGATTTGAGGAGAAGAAGGGATGCAGAGAGCACCAAGAGGAGCCAACATTCTCTCTGAGGGTAAACTATCACATTACAGAGCTTGGCAATACAAAATACTTTCACTGAGAAGGAATGGTCTGAGGTCTCAGGACAATTCAATATTCCCTTTCAATTTTTCCTCTTGTTGCCTAGCAAGAGTGGAATCTGCAGTTAATTGAGCCACTGATAAATGACTGAAGCAAAACCAAGCTGATTTGAGGCCAATTACCAGCCACGGGGTGCTCATGACTTTGGGTCATTTCATGAGGTTTTTTTTAAGCTGACCACACATTCACAGGCAGGATGCTTTAAATAAAATCGTGGCAAACTGGACGTAGCTTTCTCTGAGGGCATTTGGGATCTCTCCAGTAGGGCTGGCTTGCAAAATGTGACCAAAAACATTTGTGCAATCTGACATCCCTTAGCTGGTGGCCTCTGATCCAAATCCAGAGGGAAATGGAATAGTTCAATACACTGATAGCAACAAACAGGAAACGTGGTTCCTGCACATGCTTCTCAACCTAATCAGAATAAGGGGTTTGGGAACATTTTCAGGCTGTTTTTTATGGAACAGATCTTCTTGTGGTGAAATTAGGTTTGAGTGTGAGCAGGAAATCCGTGTCATTAACATTTGTGCATCACCATTTGGAAATTGTGTATTCTGTCACATTCTTCACTGGGTCGTTGTTCTCTCAGGCAGCCTCTGAGTGTACCAGAGGTTTCTCAGAGGGAAAAATGTGGAGCATAACTCTAAAATGGTTGTTCTCACTGGAAAATAATGGCTTAGGGAAGGCATGAATGTTCTGAAAACAGTTGATATTCTGTGCACAGGATTGTTGAGATAAGGGTTAATGTGGTGATGTGAAAAATGTGTGGTGGAGGGGAGGGATTGGAAGTACAGAAATTATTTGGTTTGGTGCAGTCTGGGGTCAAACTCACTCCTTAGGGTCCTCTCCATGCTGCTTCAGTGAACTCTGCATCAGCTGCTTTAAATATAAATCCTCACAAGGCATTTTTGGATTCTGTAGCAGACTCACCTTGGAAGGAGAGTAACCATTTGTCAGGATATATATCCAGCAATATTTCCTTATCCTCCAGGTTGGGTTGTTCAATCATTCTGACCTTAAACAATTGGTGTCTGAGGGCCCTGTTTGACTCAAAGATCCTCTACATGGGTAAGGACACGTATACATTGAACACTACATAAAGGTAAAAAAAGTCATTATAAATAACTTTTTTAAATGTTTTCCAATAAGCACTAAATTTTATGGAATTAGAAGACATAAATATGTAAATTGTTCTTTTTACCTTCTATAGAGCTCATGATAAATGAAGCATCAGTTTCTACACAAAAGCAAATTTCTGCTAAAGAAAATAGTTATAAACACAAATTTCTTATGAGATTCATTTTTGCTTCTTTTTTCTTTAAGCCTGAATTATTATATTGACTATCCAGAGTTCACAGGCTAAAGCAAAGAAGTTTAATGGTAAATGGTACACACTGAAAAATGTAATTCTGTATTCAAAGTCATGTTTTGTGACCTGATTTTACATCCATAAATTTTGTCAGTAAATATGTCTATCATCACTGGCCATGGGCACAAACTGAAATGCAGAATATTCCATCTAAAAAAAATGGAAACACTTTTTTGGTCTAAGGATGATCAAGAACTGGTACAGGTTTCCCAGTGAGTCTGTGGAGTTTCCTTCCTTAGAAATACTAGAAAAAACAATTACACTCAGTCCTCTGCAACCAGCTTTGGGTGACCCTGCTGGAGCAGAAGGTTGGGGCAGAGATCTCCAGAGATCCCTTCCAAACTCAGCTGCTCTGTGACTCTCTGAATTCTCTTGAACATGGGAAAATTATCAATCCTCAATGTTCTTCCTTCTCAAATTAAAGCTTAGCAACACTACACAGAAATGTCTTTAGGAATTGCAGGGTACAAAAAGTATTTTGTTTGAAAGATCAGTGTGGGTATTTGGTTCACTACCTCCAAATGCACATAACTGTGAACTTCAGTCTGTCTAACACAACATCATCTGCCAAGACTGAGCAGTCAAGTGGATAATTACCTCAATCTGCAGCTCCTGCAAGCTGTCCCACTCCTTTCCTGTAGCTGAATGATTCTTTGGGGATTCTGAAGTATTTGATACCCTTGCAGATGTCAAAGGTCGACCTCAGAAGGAAACTTCAAGAAAAAAAAATTAAATTTCTCCTCTTGTTAGCAAGAATGAAACTTGCAGACAGTATGAGTCCATTTTTCTATTATAACATGTTGGAATTCCAGTGAAATGTCCTCTGTTTGCAAATATGTTTAAAATGCCACAAAAGGTTTTGAAGTGACAAACCCATGACTCATCCCACTTTCACCTCATCTCTAACAAACTGCATCACTCTGCCCTTATCACAGGAGCTTTGAGTGAGGTTTGGGAGGATGAGAAATGGATGAGAGCAATTAGAATTAGAAACATCATTAACTAATATGATGCAAAGGCAGGGGAGAGATTGAAGCAGAGTGTTTTACAGCAAGTGTGAAAAAGAAATTGTAAAAAAAGAAAAATGGCAGCTTCACACTGGGCTTGCTTTTCTTCTTTTTAGTATTCTTGTAAAGGGAAAGTCCAGACTTTAAATGAGCAGCACATAGCTCCCAGAAATACATTAAACACTCATCACATAATTGTTTTCACTCTGTCACTTCTTACACAGGTGAAAAAAAGGAGGTAACATTTGAACACTGGGATAGTCTAAGTTAGAGATAACAGTACTGAAGATGTAAAGAAATCAGGAACATAGAACACAGCAGTTGCCTGACAGAGAGAAAAAGGACCCTTGATCAAGGGGGCTTGAAGACACAGCTGAATAATGAATTAATGATTCTCACAGCCAGCTGGAGAAATGTTATCACCCTTTAGATCACACTGCAGTCTAATGTGAAGCTGAGAATGTATTTTCTTATCTCAGAGTCTCTGGGGACTGTATATTCCAGGTGCCTGATAAAGAGAGTTTCCTCTGCTGGAGAACTGCTGAAAGGCTGCACTGCAAGGCTGAATGAATTTTATAATTCAGTAATAGCCTTGGCTCTTTGTTCCTTTTTTTTTTTCCTTTCCCCCCCCCCCCCC
>VZTT01046452.1:74698-96976 GCA_013400855.1 Buphagus erythrorhynchus | reverse complement strand
ATATCCATATCCATATCCATATATATTTATTTCCCCTTCCATTTATAGTGCCCCATTACAAGCCTTTTGGGGTTTTGGAATTACACAGGAAAGAAAAACAACAGGAAAATATTTTGGAACATAATTTCTTTGCTGGCTGCTTCTGAAGATTTTACTTGCTCNTTGAGTGCAAGTGATGGTAACTGCTGAGAGCAAGTGGAAACAGCTTAACTTCCATGAGAAATACATGGAAGTCATAATCATTTTATAGAATGATTTTATTGTCTTCAATTAACACCTACAGGTTTTGGTGAAGTGCCCAAGAATTTCTGTAGTTACTGGTGTTTTGGTTTTTTTTTTACCTCTGACATTCAGTCTTCTGGTTGAATTGCCTATTGAATAGAGTTATTTTTCATTTTTTACTTTAATTATCATTATGATTCAGAGCTTTGGTATTTAGCTAAGGAAATGATCTTGTAGAAGATTATTGTTGTCTAATACATCCTTAGGGAGTGGTGGTGTGTATCTATATCCATATTCTATATCTATATCTATATTCTATATCTATATCCATATCCATATATNTATATCTAGATCTATATCTATATCTATATTCTATATCCATATCCATATCCATATATATTTATTTCCCCTTCCATTTATAGTGCCCCATTACAAGCCTTTTGGGGTTTTGGAATTACACAGAAAAGAAAAACAACAGGAAAATATTTTGGAACATAATTTCTTTGCTGGCTGCTTCTGAAGATTTTACTTGCTCAATTTTCTAGTTCTGTTCTTTGTATCTCTTGTGTTGGAGATCAAAGAAACAAGAGAGATTTAGATTCCAAATAATACACAGTGAATGGTAGGACTGTCTGAACACAATTCTCTGCAATTTTTTGGTCTTAATGTAAGACTCTTTGATAACATGATCCCATCCTACTGATGCTTTGTTCTTTAGCTTCCCCCTTGATCCTGTGCCCCTAACACCTGCAGGGTGCTTGCTCCAGAACTGGGACTTTAGACATCCTTCCAGGTTCCACAGTGGAAAGAGAGTCCCTGCCCTGAAATGCTGATTATGGAAGGATGTTTTAGTAGTTCTCAATTTCTATTGCCATCTCCCAGCTCAGGAATATTGACAAGAATGGAATATTGAAAAATTGGTCCCTACAGTACCTCTGGATATGCACTGCATATGCTCTGTATGGTCCAGCCAGGATTTATTAGAACAGTTCAATTGACTGTGGTTAAATGCCAGCAAGAGGGAGCTTAATTTTCCAGATTTCCAGAGCTCTTCGTTGCTCATGTGGGAGTTCATCTGATGTCTTGATTTCTGTGGGGGTATGCTAATTTCCTGCCTGTGCTTAATGACCCCATCAGCTCCTGAACCCACACAGCAAGCCCTGAAAAAGGACTTCACACTGTCATTGTGTGAGGAGGAGTCTGTATCTCCTCTAATGACTATGTCCTAATTAGCTCTTGTAATGATAACCAAAAATTTGACACTCCTGTGATGTAAAACAAGTTTTAGTTTGAGTTAAAAGTACGTGGTGTTCTTTCCCTGAAGTTGGGAGTGTGGGGAGATGCATTATTGATGAGGATTTCTATATCAGTCCAGGTTGATTCTCCTTAGAACAGTCTTTTATTTCTATGAAAAATGAAAGCTGGTCTTATAAATACCAGCCTGCATTTCCTATGGAGATAGGAAATGGGCACATAACTTATGGGCAGGACACTGGAATATCTGCATTATGAGTGGCTGTGTCATTCAGGAGTAATTCAAGACCTTTAGAGTTCCCTTTCAATTGGCATTTCTACAGTTGCTATTTATGATGTCAATGTGGAAGGTGTGGAATGACTGTGTGTGTAAAAAAGCCCTCAGCCACATCTGATCATTTGTCTTCTGCCAGCAGAATCAGTCAAGGCTAACACTAACTTTTGAGTTTTATTTGGTAATTAATGTAGAGTCAAGTCTTTATCAAATATACAGAAATACTCTGTTGCATATTTGGTAAATATCCTCCATAGTACTTTAATCAATATTATTTAGAGATTTCTCAACAAAACCACCATATAATACTTCTTTGTAATCTCTCATTGCTGCTCTGTTCTCCTGAGCACTGTCTGATTCACAAAGGTGGGTAAAATATCTTTATTGCCAGTCTCAGCTCTGTTTCACGAGGATGCAATACCTGTGAAATATTCACTGCTCACTCCAGGCCCAGCGTTTTATCCAGTCCCATCTGTTCACCTGCTTTCATGAAATGCTTTTAATCTCAGAAAAATATGTTTTTCATGGCAATCCCTCCCTTCCTTGGTGATTACTGCCCTGCAGGTGCTCTATGGCAACATCCAGAGCTTCCAGTGTCTCCCCCAGCCAATTCCTGTGTCAGGGAGCTCCTCCCCTGCCAGCAGCACTTTTGGGATGACAGTGCTCCCTCTCATGCAGTGTCCCTGTGGTGACTCCAGCTGCCCACGGTGACAATGAGCTGCAGCATCAGGCACAGAACCAGTGGATGGAGGCACTGCCAGCCCTCCAGGGGCTCATTGTGGCTTTTGTATTGTAGGGAATACCCAGCAGGAGGAGTTTATGGATCAGATGTGCTGTTTATCTGCTTGTGAAAGGCCAGACTGCACGAGGGCTGGGCAGTTTTCTTGTAAAGGGTTCAGTCTGCTTGGTATTATCAGAAATACCCAGCAGAGAAAAAGAGAAAGCAACTGACTACAAAGGCATGTCTTGGATGGAGCAGCAGCAAGGATGATCCATGTTGGCTTTGATGGAGCACTGGATGCCCCCAGAGGTGAACAGATCAGCATGATCACCAGCACCACATCTGTGGAATGCTAAGTTTGCCAAGATTATCCCTGAAATCAATAGAGAAATAACTTTTAAGATATCTCTTCTATCCCAAAATGTGCAGAGCAGAAATAAATCTCTTATTGCAGACTAGGGGCAAGAGCTTAGACATATTAAAGTTAAAATCTAGACTTGTTTGATCCAAGGTGAATCTGGGCCTGAACATGCTTTGACAGTGTAGCTGGATGGTCACTGCTATATTGCTGAAAATTCCTCTGGATTCATGACACTGTTAGAGTAAAAATCTTTCAAGGCATGGAGTGAGGGAGAAGAACCTTGCAAAATCCACCTCCAAACCCCACACTCCTTCCAAAATCCACAAGAGAACTGATTAGTTAAACACTTCCTCATGATTTTAGCAAGTTTTGCAAGGATAAGAACCCTTCTTTATACCCACCAGAAAACACAACTTAATGAGCTCCTCTAAAGGGCACTGGGAGCCACTTCAGATGTTTTCCAGGATAGTCCTGCTATTATTACCTGAAAAGAGGGAATTTGTGACTCCCAGAAGTGATAGTCCTGATATGGATAAAAAATTGGAACTGAGTAGTAGGAGTGAGTGGCTTTCATAAGGGATGGAAGCAACAAAAGGATGCTGTAGGAAACTGTACTGCTGAATGCATGCATTGGTGACCCAAGAAAAGTGTATTAATGGTGAGGCTGACAAAATTTTCTGCAGATATGAATCTATTGCAGAGCAATAAGTACAAAAACCACTTGTGAAGAATTGGAAAAACACTTTACAAGACTGAGTGAGAAATAAAAGCAGAGAATAAATTCACTGTGGATAAATGTGAAGTGAAGGGGGAGATGAATGTAAAGGTGGGTGCCTGAAAATAAATCTGATGGGCTTTCATCTAACCATTATGACTCGAGTGAGAGCTTGATAGGGTGGCAACAGTTCCATGAAAGCATCACTGCAGAGCTCAACAGCAATCAAAAGATGCCAAATTGAATGCTAAGAGTCATTAGGAAAGAAATGGAAAGGAAAATAAATCATTATGACAATGTATAAATTCATGGTTCTCCCAGACTCTGAGCATTGAGGCATTTGGCCACTCAGTGTCCTAAAGGGAGTGTTATAAATAGAAAAGCCACTGAGCATGACAACGAGCACAATTAAAGACATGGAGGGACTTCCATACAAAGTGCAGCTGCATTGACTGGGTCTCTCTGTCCAGGGAAAAAAACCTGAATTCAGGGATTGGACAGAGGTCTACAGAACCATGAACAAAGAGGAGTAGGGAATTACTTCTTTTCTCATTAAACTTGAAGCCTGATCTAGCAGGTGCTCAGGTGGAAAAGACAGTTTTCTTACAGTATGAGGTTGACCTAGGAACTCTTTGGCAAAGGATAGAATTTAGGACTCAAGAGAGAATGTATCTATTGTGGGTGATTCAATTAGCTCAGGGAGCAACTACTTCCACAAATATATGGATTGGGTGGCTCAGCTAGGAGATTTATCTCCCTTCACCCTTTTTTTTGTGGCTCAGTATAGAAGACTGGACCACAAAAACAGCAAAGATCTTCTGAGAAGATCAAAAAAAGAAGGCATTTTGTTGTGCCATGTGCTGTCCAAGGTTCTAATGTGATGCCACTGGAGCAGGTCCAAAATGAAGGAATTTTGTTTCAACCATTGTTCCAGAGAGTCACCTCACTGGAGGGGAGCCTGTCCACATCTCACAACCCCCAGCTTTGACTGCAGCCCTCTCTGGTCCTGACTGCAGAGTTTTAAGGTGCTCTCTGGCATCACTTATTTGGCTCCATCTTTCTGCTGATGGCTGACTCTGTACAAAAGACAGAGCTCATTTCTGTAAATTTAAGCTGATGTATTCAGTTGTGAGTGGGACAGTCTCCAGTTCCTTCCAGCAGGCTGAGCAGAGCCAGGAGAAAAAATTGTATAGAACTCTTTATTAATAATTAATTAATTCCCTGTCCAGCAGTGGGGCTTGGCAGACACTCAGAGAAATGTACAGAAATGAGGCAAACTTGGTTCTTCTTCCAGGAATCCTACCCTAGCACTTGGTGGCTCATGAATTTCAAACAAAATCTTCGTATTCAACAATCTTCAAAGACCTTGCCTTCCACTGATTTTGGAATCCATGGACTTCTCACAGCCAGCAACCAATTTTCAGGTTATCTCTACTGGTGGCCACACCAGCATTCACCCTAATCTTTCACCCCTGGTTTAAAATTCTAGATCTAATATTCAACATTTCCCCTTCTGTATTTTTTGTAACTTGAAAGACAAACTTTTCCAACTTAGTTGTTCCTCACACAGAAGCTGTTCTGTAGGCTTCACCTCTGTTTTTTGCTCCTGGACATTAGGGAAAATAAGTTTGGGAAAATCAAATTACCTTTAGTGACAGAAAGCTTAGCTAACTGAATTTATTGAGTATCAGCTGGTCTGTAGTATACAGCAGTGTGACCATATTTAGCCTAAGGCAAGTGCAAGGCAAAATACTTCACATAGTTAGTTGAGTTTGGGTTTTATTAATGTTTGGGAAAAGTGGTGTTCTTGGTTTGTGGTTAAGGTTTTTTGGCTTTTTATTTTGTGGGATTTTTTGTGTGTGTGGAGTTTTTTTGGTTTGGGTTTTTTTGGGTGGGTTGTTTTTGGTTTTGGTTTTGTTTGGTTGGGTTTTTTTTAATTAAGGCTTGGACCCCCATTTAATTTTGATACTGGCTCCTAGATTTTACTTTTTGTTACTTTATGAGAGTCTTCATTTTTCTCCTGGAATGCTCTTTCACTTTATCAGAGACTGAAAACTGCATTGAATATTTTTTCTTTTCATTCATTTGAGCAGCTTGCCTGTATTTCCAAGGTTACTTTGCTTTTTACTGTCTTTTTACACAGCAGTATTTCTTTGGATTGCAAGATTAACACAACTTTATAATATTACAGTGTGAAGGAAAGAAGAAACTGTTAGACCCTGTGACTACAAAAGTAAAACTATCAAGTGCAGTAATTAGAATCATTATGAATGGGGAAACTAATATCCATCTCATCAGAAATTCTCTATTAAATTATGATTCAGGATTTTTTAAGGCACATGTATGCAGTAATACTAAATGAACGTTTCCTAGGTTCTTCTTCCCTCTCCACTTGCTTTTGTGAATATTGGAGAAGGGTGGGAATGTTTGACTTGGGGGATGCTAATAATGCATGAGCAAGTAACCAAATTAATGATGTGTTAGAGATTTTGACACTTTATTTAAATTCACTTTTATTGGTCTAGCAGGACATTGTCCTGACAACCTCCATAATCATATGTGCTTGTTGGGATCAAGTTTTTTCATTAATTATTGAGACACAGAAGAGTCTAAAAGCACAGAGCCTGGGCCTTACCTGTGTGTGCATTCTACAGGACACAGAAACTTTTATCTGAGCATCTGGAGGCATTGAAAAGATCAGATCTCAACCTCCACAGAGGAGAAAAAACCTTCTTGAAGAACAAACTGATGACAGGAGAGTCCAAGAAGTATCTCAAACTAAGAATGAGAATCAGTGAAAGATATGAAGAAAGAAATATATGTAAAAAAAAAAAAAATTGTAGCAAGGCTGCCAAAACCTACAAAGAAAATGAACAACAAAATGGAAGACAGGGCTGGGTGACAGCACAAAAAATATGGAGGCTGTGACACAAGCATTTGACATTTCCCCCTGGTCAATGTGCAAGGAGCAGCACTTATCATGCCCTCAGTGGAGTCCAAGGAGTTTCCTCCTCTTGAACAACTCTCCAGGGAGCAGGAAAAGTGTTTTAAGTGATCCTGTCTTATCCAGAACAGGATCTGCTCAGCCTGCCCCTCTTGAACCTTCCCTCTGGACATTCTGGCTGTGGCACTGGGAGCAAAAATAGAAGCAAGGCACGAGTGGGAAGTGTTTGAAGCCTTGGCAAGCAGCAGAGATAACTGCAGCCTGGCAGAGGGGTTTTTGAAGTATGAAAGGGCAAGCAGAGCTCCTTAGGTTTGCTGAGAGGTGAGGTTTGGCTCATTTTCTTTGAAAAGCATGTTTTTTTAAAAATGTCTTTCAATATTATCAACATTTATTCATCTTGGATCTTTTTCCTTTCTTGTGGGATTTAATCTAACAGAAGACAGGTGGCATGGAGAAGAAAGATGGTGTGGGGAACAGAGGGAGGGGTTCTGGCAGCCTTTAAGAAACACTGTGGGGGAAAAATTCCCTATTCAGAAAACCTTTTGCATCCGAAAAATGAAGTTCCAGCTCTAACATCACATCACATTTAAAGAGACAGGGCAGATTAATTAAATCCTTTGATTTTTGTGATTTGTGATCCTTTGATTTTTTTCCTTTAGGAAAGAAGCAAAGCAACAGAAACTCAACATCATCACAAGATCCCATGGATAGCCCTTTCCCCATTTTACTGTGGATAGAGGGCAGGTCTCCAGTTTACCAGCAGTGTTGCACATCAGGGAGCAGCACACATCCTCCATTGGCAGAAAATTAATGCCAACTCATTTTGCAGATGGGAACAGCTTCTCAGTCCTGGCAAGAATGAAATTATTTTTATTTTTTCAAAAAATAGCTATGCTCCTCCTATTTCCTTGTCTCCACCCCCCTCTGGCCTATTTCCACTTGACAGACAAATGAGTTCTGAGCTTGTCTGGATGCTTTTTGACAACAACCAAGTTTCTGAGCCTCCACACTTGTCCAGCTGCACTGAAGATGAAGAGATGATGGGGACATGATCATCCCATGTTCAGTCTTCCAGGCTACCAGCTCTCACACTTGGGAGAAGGACAAAATGACCATAAAGAAGATGTAAATTAATATGTTTTGAGATTTACTCTATTCCAATTGTAACTCTTCTGGTTTTGATTTTTCTCCTTATTACAGAGAATCCTCCATTGGATCAAATAAATCAATTGGATCAAATTGGATCAAATTGATCAAATTGGATCAATTGATCCTGCTGCAAAGTACTGCCAGGAGCAGCAAGAGGTAGATTTAAACATTTGAGTGAAGCTGACATTTTAATGTTAACAGAGAGGATGAGTTTACTCCTCCAGAGATGTCTGAGAGTAACCCATTGTTGGGGGTTGAATTTTACCCATGTTCTCTCCATGCAAGCAGTGCCATGCAAAATGCAGTACAGTCAGGGTGAGTGGCCAAGGCAAGGGAGATTTTCTAAGTTTTAATTCAAGACAACAATAACACAGCATTTTATAAATAACTGATGAATTGTTCATAGAAGTTCTTCAGGATGTCTTGCATAGGGAAATGAAGTCCTAAGTGTTTTTGGAGACAGAATGTACCAATTACAGAATAAAATCACAGAACTCTAAGATTGAAAAAGACCTCTTTGGACCTCGAGTCCAACTGTTAAATGTTAAGGGCTGTTGTAAGAGACACTTCTTTCTCCCACCATCCAGCAATGCTGCTCCTGTCAGCCTTGTCCTATACAATCCTGAATAAAACCTGCAGTGAGTCATAGAAATTAATCAGAAATACACAAAGGTCATGCACAGAGGGGGAGAATTTTATTGATTCCTGTAATCACACTATTCTATACCATTTCTAGCACTTCCAGTCCAGATGTGAGCGTGGAGAAGAGGGACAATGGAAATGGTGCATTACCAACTTAGATGTTTCTGACAGACTTCTTTTTCCAAGTACCTCTCCTGGATATTTCTCTGAAATTCATTGTTGAGATTTTCTCCTTATCACAGCTGAGTTTGTAGTTATAAAATGGAACAAGCACGATCCTTAGCTGATGAAAAGAAGCACAGCCCACAAAAAACCGAGTCACTCCAGATTCCAAATTATGCCACCCAGTAATCCCACCCAGGATTCCCACCTAGTAGTTCTTGCAATAAGCCAAATAGCCATCAGATCTCAGAAGTTTGTGACATTACCAGCCTCTGCATGGCACTGTGTCTACCAGACAAGTAATGAGAGGGCTCACGACCAACTTTCAAATTTTGAAGTTTCTTCAAAGAGAAGAAGGGAAAGGAATGATTACTCACACACTGGACCATTTTGATTGTGAATCACAGTTACGTGTTGCTTCCCATACCCTGCTAGGCCATAGGATATACCAATTTTCTATTTATTGCAGCCATAAATAAAGTAGTTTTCAGGAGATGGAACAAGGAATCCAATCACTGGAAATCCCTTCCTGGCAATGGTCATTCACTACAAGCCCAAACCTATTCATCAGCAGCCTTTTAAACTTTTTGCTCACATAGTTTGGCTGATTCTAGTTCTAAGAAAAGTGATTGATTTGCTCTTAAGTGACCCATTTCCTCCTGAGAGGTGTTGAGAGCCCTTATCAGTCAGACTCCTTGTCTTTGCTTTAGTGTAATTTGGCTCAGCTCCTGTCTGCCTTTCCCTGGGTTAGAGGAGCAGCTCCTCAGCTTTCACACTGCCTGGCCTGAGGAGATGGATTTAGAGCTGGCTGGCACAGCCTCTGTCTTGGTGGAAAAGCGAGTGCCAGCTCTTTCATGTTTTGGACTGAACTTAACAGCCCTTGCAATTTAGGAGACAACCCTGAGGACAAGCTAAGGGAGGACTCTTTCCTGCAGTCCCCTCAGAATCTGTGGTGAGAGGGAACAGCCCCATCCCACCCTCTGGGCTGATGTTCCCCTCCCCATCTCCAATTTAATGCAGACTAAGTTCTACTTTCAGTACTTATATGGTCCCTGCTGCTCAGAGGTGGGTTCGTTGTTCTGATGGAAATTTTTAGCACTCCTAGAAAACAGTGCCAGCTGGAATATTCACCCTCTGCGTGTCCAGCAAGCAGCATTTTCCATTTCCTCAGTACAAATCCTCTTGGCTGCAGGGAGGGCTGCAGGAACCCACACACTCGTGCAAACGAAGAATGACGCAGATTGGGATCTTGCAGATTGGAGCTGCAGATTTCGGGACAAGGAACAAAATTGGATGCTTCAGAACATGAGGCTCATCTCCTCCAGGTGTCAGCCAGGTCACCATATCTCAGCTCTGTGACGTGGTACAGCAATAATAGATGTGCTCTGTGCAGGCAGGGCTGTGCCAGCAGCACTCGTCCCTTTATCAGGCAGCTGCTTTTCTTGGTGCAGGCTCATGGACTTCCAATAGTATCTATGAAAACAATCTTGTTTTGGAAAAACTTTTGCAGTAATAGGTTTGAGGCTTTCTGCATGTAACACTGGGCCAGTTCTCAGCTGCTGACAGAAATAACTAATTGCATTATTTGCATGTATTTTTAATTCATGGCATCTCGTTTCCTGTTTCCTTTTTTAGAAAGACAAAAGCCCCTGATTGAGGTCCAGATTCTCAAACCTTTTGTTACTCAATAACAGTCACTTATGCTAGTTAAGAAAACAGCACCTAGATTTTCTTGGGTTTGGAGGGGGAGGGGTTATGATTTTGGCTTCCTGGGTAAAATATATTTTGTTAAAAAGCCATCCTGGGAGCAGGATATATCCATATTAATAGTCACACTCCAGCCACTATATTTCATTGGTATTCCTCACTGTGCTGTCTCTGTCCTCTTGCACATGAATGCAAAGGACCTGGAAAATGTCCAGTATTAGAAGCTCAATATTCACTGGTGGAGCTGATGACCCACAGGGACAAAACTGGAATCCAGGGCAGTGACACTCATAACCAAGATATTTTTTTGGCATAATCTGCTTTTTCCTGAGGCAGACACCGTTCTAGTCCTGCAGAATACACAACACTCTAGTTTCTTCCCATTTTTTCACAAGCTTCCCAGATGTTGGAGACCTGAGACAGCTTGAACCAGACATATAAACCCAGGTGAATGTCACCAGGATATGAAGTCTCTCAACCACCATCTACTGCTAGAATTTTCCACTTACAGCTCTGGACCAGCCAAGAATTTTGTGTACACGTTCTCATGTGTTTGTGCCCTCAGTCCAAATCAGCTTGTTAAATGTAACCTCAGGATGCAGCCCAGCTCTGTTGTGCAAAGTTACAGAGACAGGGTGGGAGCTGGGGTTGTTCAGCCTGGAGAAATGTTCCAGGGAGATCTTATTGTGGCATCTTAGTATTTAAAGAGGACCTATAAAAACCAGGGAGACTTTTTATACTGGCAAATAGCAATAGAAGAAGGGGGAATGATTTTAAATAAAAAGAGATTTTGATTAAATGTTAGGAAAAAAAGTCTTCCCTGTGAGGGTGGGGAGGCCCTGGCACAGGGTGCCCAGAGAAGCTGTGGCTGCCCCTGGATCCCTGGAAGTGTCCAAGGCCAGGCTGGACAGAGCTTGGAGCCACCTGGGATAGTGGGAGGTGTCCCTGCCCTTGGCAGGGGTGGATGGAGCTGGATGGTGTATAAGGTTTTTTCCAACATATACCACTCTGTGATAGTTTAAGGATCTCTTCATCAGTACAGGGTGGTATAAGATACTTGGAAGGAAAGGTGCAATAGGGCAGTGAGACTAATCTATGTCTGCAGACCAGAAAGGCTGCAGGATATCCCCCAGAAAAATCAGTGTGAGCATCACAACTCTGCTCAGCTACCTGCTTAGCTGTGCTTGTTTACCAGTGTGGGTAGCAGCCCCCAAAATGACACAAGGGCTATAAACCTGTACTCCAAAACCTCGAGGCAGTAGCTTGCTGAGCAGTCTTGTCTTTGTCAGCAGCAATGACTGTGCTCTGAATGCCAGCAAGTTTGGCTCTCCAGGGTGGAATCTGCAGTAAAGGAGCACTTGGAGTATCACCCTTTCACTTGCTAGAAAAAGCTTGCAGCCACATCAAAGCAAGGAGATTTTTAAAGGGTCTAAACCAGATTCCTACCTGACAACTGCTGCTGTACAGAGAGCTCTGCTCATTTTGCCCTGTCTCTGCCTCACCCACTTCCCTCACCTCAAAATCACCTTCAGGAATGGTTTGCAAGCAACTGTGTGACAAAGCTTCAGTGTTCCTGGGTGTTTTTTAAATATGGGATCACAGAATGCTTTGGGTTGGAAGGGTCTATGCAAGGTAGTCTAGTCCAAGCTTTCTGGCCTAGGCAGGGTCATCCTCAACTAGATCAGGTTGCTCAGAGCCCTGCCCAAGCTGACCTTGAATATTTCCAAGGATGGGGCAGCCACTACCTCTCTGGGTAGCCTGTACCAGTGTTTCATCACATCATTGTTAAAAAAATTCTTCCTTATATCTTGTCTGAATCTAACCTCCTTTAGTTTAAAACCCTTGTTCCATTGCAGTAGACCCTGCTAAAATTTCACACTCATCTTTTCTGTGTCCCCTTCAGGTACTGGAAAGGACTCATAAGGTCTCACCAGACCCTTCCCTGCTCGAAGTTGAGTGCCACAAAATTCTCAGCCTGTCTCCATAGCACTCACAGCATCTTCATGGCCTCCTCTGGACTCATTCCAAGAGGTCCTTGTCTTTTCCATGCTGAATATGAGCATTAACTCTGGTATCTAATTGCAAATTGACCCAATGCAGTCACAGGTTACGATGGGCTGAGAAGACCCAGCTCTCCCCACACCCAGCAGAGCTCTTTGGAAACACTTCACATTCCCCTGGGAATCCTGTGGGTGAGAAGTGATGGGGCAGCACAAGGCACTGCTCTATTCTGTAGATGCATTTGGCCAGGCCTTGACCTTTCAGATTCCTGTTCAATGTCTCCTCCCTGAAAGAAAAGAAAAGAGTTAACATTTCACTTCTGCTTCTCAACTGCAGCAGCATAGATTTTAACAGGGCATGAAAACAATAATCTGTGTTGCTTCCTTCCTTTAACCTTTAAAGGGAGTTTTGTCTTTCATTGAATTCTGCTTTTGCTCTGTAATTTGAACTTGCTATGAGGAACCTGGCATTTTAAAACCAATATAGATTTCTGATCTGAGATGCTGATGCTTGAAAGGACTTGTGTCACCATGCCTCCTCCCTGCCTCAGCTGGTGTTATTTCCTGAGGTTTAAATGGATTGTTCCTTTTTTGGTTTTCTCATTGATGTGTCTCATTCCATATTTCAGTGTTTTTCTCAGTTAAGGGTGTATATATTATCTCTCTCTTTTACTCCAACAGAAAAAACCCTCCAAGTCCATGACCTCTGCACTGATCTCAGACCAAGATATCCTGCTCTCATTTTCCACTCTGCTCTCACAGCTTAGTGTGAAGCAGTTAGGATGAGAGATGACAATCTCTCTCAGGAGAACATTTATGTTGTTCAGCTCCATATGATTTTGTGGTATTTAACACATTCTTACAGCATGTGACCAGTATTGCATGATTAGGGAGCTCAGGGACTTTTAGAATTTTTTTCTATTTGTGTTTCTAGCTGTCTACAAACTTCAGAAAACCTGATCTTTGCTTATATACATCACATGCTGAGATACTGTGCTTTAACTTGATTGCAGAAATCTCACCCTGTGAGAGATGTTACAACCCACCCTAGAATGTGAGGGTAACCCAGGTTCTTGTTAATAAATCCCTTAGAGTGGATTAGAGAAATTACACTGAATGACCAGTGTTTGTAAATACACACATGCAGGGTTTACTGTAGAACAATTTGGTTGCACAGGAAAACTGCTATGGAGCCATTTTGGTTGCTATTATCTCTAGTAAATGGCAATATAAAAGCATAAAAATATCACTTAACAAAATGTACGAGAAAGAGAAGAAAAGGAGTGAAAAGATCTCAGCACCCATAGGCTCCACAAAGAGACTTAGTGCAATTTCACTGTCTGTTGGTCACAGACTGAACCCATCAGGTGGTGAAGGAAAGCCCCAAAACACCACATCTGTTGGGTTTATATTCACTCAGGTTTGGGTGGGAGCACCCAGGTACCTCCTGTGGGGTGGGGAGCTTCAGCTGGGTGATGTGTTGTGGGTCAGGAACATCTGGATATGGAATGTTGTGGATCAGGGACACCTGGGTGATGGAATGTTGTGGATCAGGGACACCTGGATGTGGAATGTTGTGGATCAGGAACACCTGGATGATGGAATGTTGTGGATCAGGGACACCTGGATGTGGAATGTTGTGGATCAAGGACACCTGGATGATGGAATGGTGTGGATCAGGGGACAATTTAGGAGACTTTGACACACCTAATTCGATGCAGCTGCCCATCACATCAGTGCAGCTGGGCCCATCATGGCCCATCGTGGCCCATCAGCAGAGTGAACACCTTCAGGCCACTGTGAATGTCCCAGGGCCTCCTGGGCAGGGGAGTCAGCACAGCTGAGTTCACTGATAAGGACAAGGAGACAGTTCCTGCCTCCCAGGGCTCCCCTCTTTCCTTATCTCCCCCATCAGCAGCTGTAGCCTGAGCTGGGCTGTGCTCACCCTCGGGTACTCTGCACATCAGCACCTTCCCCCTGCTTGTCTGAGCCATCAGCATCCCAGTCTCCATTCCAGTATCACTTCTGATACTTCTGATACTTCTGAATCTTCTCCCAAGACCTGGGATTGGACAATAACATCCCCTTTATCTTGTCCCAAGTTCCTGTCACAGCCCAAATTCCAGTCAGGAGGTGTGTTTGGGGAGGTGTGCTTTCAGCAGTCACAGATGAGCAGCTCTTTCCTTGCAGATGCTGCAGCAGGCAAAAGTCCTCCAATAATTCTAGCATTGTTGAAGCCATGAAGACATCAACCATTCAGTCCCCCACAGGAGATGGTGTTTAATTGCTAAATGCTCCTTCCAAAGGGATAACACTTCTGCTCCTCAGCAAACCCAGGAGCCAGTGGGGAGCAACCAGGCATGGACTCAACTCTCTCCTGTCTCCTGCCCACAAGAGCATGAACTCTTCAGTGCAAAGACCATTCGTGTTTGAAAGACTGATGAGAGGCAGCTTTCCTAAATCAGTGATAATATTGTGATGGAAGAAAGGCAGAAGAATAATCCAATCAGGAGAATGTGGTGGTTTGGCTGACAGAGATAGCTGGGGTAAGTACATGGGAGTGCTGAAGGAGTGAAGTCTGGCAGGGTGGCAGGGCAGTGATGTGACCTTCAGAGCAAGAAAAAACTTGTAGTGACATAGTTCTCACCCGCCAGTTCTTTTCTGGAAGTTTATTATATTGAACAGGGCCCTTTCTCAGACCAGACTGCATTTGGATTCTTGGAAATTTGACAAAAATATCTCCTGAGAACTGGCCTGTTTCCTCTCTTTCCAAGCTGACCTTTTAATGAGGTCTCCTTTTGCTTCCATAAGCTGAGAACAGAGTGTACGAGACCAGCACAAAACGTGCATTGTCTTTCTAGGATTTCACATCTGGTTTATCCTCCTGCACATTTCCACTTTCTAGGGAAACAAATCCTGGGACAGGTTTCTTTGCCCTACAGTGAGAGAAGCTGTTCTTTGAGCAGCCAATAGAATGGATGTACTCACCCTTAAACCACCTCCATTCTCAGATGTCCTAAAGAACACTTTTTCACTGTAATTTCTTTCACAACTTAAAACAACTCTTCCATTTAGAATGGTTTTAGCTGTTTGGATGGATATTTTTTTTCCTCAAACAAATAAAAGGGGTGTTAGCATTGCTTGTGTTCTTGAAATAAGGATTTAAAAAACCCTTTTTATGTGACTTGTAACAAAATAATATCACAATCGATGGGATTTTTTTTCTAATATGAAGCCTAATCCTGGTCGTATTCTAAGCATAAACCAGCATTAGAATGCCCAGTTAGATGTGTGCTGCCCAGTTAGATTTATGTTACACGGCTCCCTTGCATGGTTGTGTTTGCTGAAGAAGATCCAATTTCAAGTGCATCACTCTCCAATCTAATGCAGAACAAGAGGAAATGGCCTCAAGTTGTGCCCAGGGATGTTTAGATTGGTTATCAGGGAAAATTTCTTCATGGAAAGGGGTGTCCAGCCCTGGCACAGCAGCCCAGTGGTGGAGCCCCCATCCCTGGGGTGATTGAAAAGCCATGTGGATGTGGCACTTGGGGACATGGGCCAGTGGTGGCCTTGGCAGTGCTGGGGGAATGGTTGGGCTGGATGATCTTAAAACTCTTTTCCAACCCAAATGATTCTGTGATTCCATGATCTAAGGGATCACAGCACACTGCTCTGCCCTGCTGTCCTGCAGCTGCAAATTCAATCTTTATCCTGCTGGATGTTTAATTGAAAAGCTCTGAGCCAACATGTAGATATTTTCCAGCAGTTCCTTGCAGCTTAGATCGAAAAGACAAGGGATAGAAAATAACTGCTTGATGGGAGACAGGGATTCATGCACCTGCTCCTCAGATAAGTGACAGGGAGCAAAGTGTTCACACTCCTCATAATCGTGATAAAGCAGAGCTGGGCACTTGCAAGGCTTTGAAAAATGGAAGTGATGATATTTCATAGATGTGCTCACACAGACATAATCCTTGTTTATAGGACCATTCATTAAATGGTGTTTTGGTCTGTAGATCTCAGCAACAACTTTAACTGATCAAAATAACATTCACCCACAGAAGAAAATAAATAGCTTGGTACAACAGGATGATGGCCTCGGGTATTCCAGGGTGAGACAGCAAACAACTTGTGATTTATTCCTATAATTCCTCCCAGTCTTTACCATCACAAAAAGGTGTGGATTCAGCCTGTCAGGTCAGAGGGGATGGGACATGACAACCACATGGACTAGAGCGAGAGCTCCTAGGCTTGG
Source organism: Buphagus erythrorhynchus (assembly GCA_013400855.1). Taxonomy (NCBI): domain Eukaryota; kingdom Metazoa; phylum Chordata; class Aves; order Passeriformes; family Sturnidae; genus Buphagus; species Buphagus erythrorhynchus. Next base: position 80,570 of record VZTT01046452.1, on the reverse strand, counting down.
AAGAGACTTTTATTGCATAAATGTCATATTTTTAAGAGCAAACCAGAAAACATTTAGTGGATGTCTTAGGCAGAATCTCAAGGACAGCTGGGAGTCACGAGGCAGCCACTGAAGGCAGGATTTGTTGGGCTGCTCAGGGCAGGGATTGGGATGCCCGAGGCTTTCTGAAGGCAGCTGGCACATCTCATTAGCTGGAAGAGAAAACAGAACCCAAACAAATGAAGAGCTCAGCTCTGGACAAATACAACTTCAGGGTGACTTTGCAAACTGGATTCTGGTGTTGTCTCATGTCAGCAGCTCATTGCTGCTCTGTATAAAGTCCCTGAGATGGTAAAATATGAGGGGCTGATACTCTCCATCTTCTGGTTGCTCCAGATAAGGATCACAGGCTTAACAGATTTGGTACTGAGTTACTAAATTCAGAGATGCAAAACTTATTCCTTGTGCATATATTTTACTACTTCTGTGATGCACTTAAAACAACAAGTTTATGATCTGTGTTTTTCTGTGGAAGAAAAAATTAAATCACATTTCTAAGGACTTCCCTCCTTCTTCCATGAGCCTCTTACAGATTATTTGCTGCAGGAGCCAGAGAGACTCATTTGATTTTGTAACATATGTTCCTACGGACTTTAATTTTACTCTGATTTTCTTCATTCTGGTGAAAAAAGGTGTCAATTTACATATGTGAAAACTGCCTCTTCAGCCTCTTCTTCTTTTCCTCACTTGAAGCTCATTGATTATCTCTGGACAGCTCCTCTGGGAGCTGCAGAGAGATCAATATTTGAAGAAATGGTAAGGCAGCTGTAACCTCACTAAATCTACCCAAAAGAAATAATTCAATATTAACTCAAATGATTTTCTCTTGTGGTTGAATCAAATGGACATTTAACAGAACTATCAGGATTTTCATATACAAGTTAAAAATAAAGGTAAACACATGAAAGGGCACCATGTTAGCATGATACACTGAAGCTAAATTAATTGAAGCAATGACCTCTGGGCCAGAGTTGTGGCTGTGTGCAAGGAAAACTCTGTTAAGTTCACTGTTCTCTGTTCAAAGGTTCCATTTCAATTAATTCACTTTCAATTTAGAGCACAGTGAGGCTGCTGCTGCAGCCTTCATTTTGGAAATTTTATGTGGTTATAGGGCCACAGGAGCATGAGGAGGTTGCTACTGAACTGATGAGTTCTGGGCATGGATTAACTTCAGGGACTTTAGGAAAAGGACTGGAGAAACCAAACAATGATCCTGAGATGTGACCCCATCCCCTGAAGATCCCCTTCTCTGATATATTTCAAAACTGATAATAAATATTTATAACATGGATCAGGCACCTACAGATTTCTATTTATTACTGTCAGAAACAAGAGATATACTGATTTAATCATCATTGCAAGGCCTTTTGTGTTTGCACTTGTATCCCAGTCTGGCTGTGAATTGTCCAAGGATTTAGACCCTTTGCCTCAATGAATATACTCTTGCACTGGTGGCTGGGAGCTCACAACTTGTTTCCCTTCAGCCACTCCCTCTCTCACTGGGAATGTACAACTTCACTTCAAAAATTATATCTTACCTGAATTTGACATGAAAATACCTGGCAAAAGCTGCCTGGCACACTGTGGCTCAAACACAGGGAGTAGGAAAATTTGTTTTAGTAGTAAATTAACAACAGCAAAAGAAACTGTTCTGTTTTGCAGGTTTGACATTTGAGGCACTGAGACAGTAAATACAATTTGGCCAGGACATAGATTACAGTTTTCCATGCCCCTCCACACTCAGCACAAGAACAAGGAGACTGATTGTTGATTAACAGCAGTAAAGACACAGAGAGAATTCTTCTGTGAGATGACAGCAAAAACCTAGGGTTTCCAAGTTTAAAAAGTCAGAGGTTTATGGAGAAGATGGTTTCCATTTGGGAGGGAGAAAGTAATTAATATTTTTTTTCGTGATAGTGATACACACAAGTATTGGTAAAAAAACTCAGTAGTTTTTTCCTCTTCCTGCCAGGGAATTTTATCATTTTAAAAATACTTTTTTTTCAATTTATTCATAGTGAGCTATAATGATAAAGTTTTTCAAAGCCAACAAGACTTAAATTCAAAGTTAAGGATTTGGCTTCTAGCATCTGCTGTCTGGCACTCAGACTTCTGCTGGCATCATCCAGTCCTTCCTTCTCCCTACAAATATCTAATATGTTGGCTTTAAATCTGGTAATTTAAATATATATATGTATATTTTTAAGTTGCTTAAATGTTTTCCAAAGGTTATCTTACCTTTTATGGAATTAGTGACATTTCATTCCACTAAAACATTAATCCAAGATCACAAAATGATAATGGGAAGGGTTCAAGAAGAATTTAAACTAGCAAAATGAAAAAAAACAAATAAAAATCCCTAAATAACAAATNAATATTTGAAGAAATGGTAAGGCAGCTGTAACCTCACTAAATCTACCCAAAAGAAATAATTCAATATTAACTCAAATGATTTTCTCTTGTGGTTGAATCAAATGGACATTTAACAGAACTATCAGGATTTTCATATACAAGTTAAAAATAAAGGTAAACACATGAAAGGGCACCATGTTAGCATGATACACTGAAGCTAAATTAATTGAAGCAATGACCTCTGGGCCAGAGTTGTGGCTGTGTGCAAGGAAAACTCTGTTAAGTTCACTGTTCTCTGTTCAAAGGTTCCATTTCAATTAATTCACTTTCAATTTAGAGCACAGTGAGGCTGCTGCTGCAGCCTTCATTTTGGAAATTTTATGTGGTTATAGGGCCACAGGAGCATGAGGAGGTTGCTACTGAACTGATGAGTTCTGGGCATGGATTAACTTCAGGGACTTTAGGAAAAGGACTGGAGAAACCAAACAATGATCCTGAGATGTGACCCCATCCCCTGAAGATCCCCTTCTCTGATATATTTCAAAACTGATAATAAATATTTATAACATGGATCAGGCACCTACAGATTTCTATTTATTACTGTCAGAAACAAGAGATATACTGATTTAATCATCATTGCAAGGCCTTTTGTGTTTGCACTTGTATCCCAGTCTGGCTGTGAATTGTCCAAGGATTTAGACCCTTTGCCTCAATGAATAAACTCTTGCACTGGTGGCTGGGAGCTCACAACTTGTTTCCCTTCAGCCACTCCCTCTCTCACTGGGAATGTACAACTTCACTTCAAAAATTATATCTTACCTGAATTTGACATGAAAATACCTGGCAAAAGCTGCCTGGCACACTGTGGCTCAACCACAGGGAGTAGGAAAATTTGTTTTAGTAGTAAATTAACAACAGCAAAAGAAACTGTTCTGTTTTGCAGGTTTGACATTTGAGGCACTGAGACAGTAAATACAATTTGGCCAGGACATAGATTACAGTTTTCCATGCCCCTCCACACTCAGCACAAGAACAAGGAGACTGATTGTTGATTAACAGCAGTAAAGACACAGAGAGAATTCTTCTGTGAGATGACAGCAAAAACCTAGGGTTTCCAAGTTTAAAAAGTCAGAGGTTTATGGAGAAGATGGTTTCCATTTGGGAGGGAGAAAGTAATTAATATTTTTTTTCGTGATAGTGATACACACAAGTATTGGTAAAAAAACTCAGTAGTTTTTTCCTCTTCCTGCCAGGGAATTTTATCATTTTAAAAATACTTTTTTTTCAATTTATTCATAGTGAGCTATAATGATAAAGTTTTTCAAAGCCAACAAGACTTAAATTCAAAGTTAAGGATTTGGCTTCTAGAATCTGCTTTCTGGCACTCAGACTTCTGCTGGCATCATCCAGTCCTTCCTTCTCCCTACAAATATCTAATATGTTGGCTTTAAATCTGGTAATTTAAATATATATATGTATATTTTTAAGTTGCTTAAATGTTTTCCAAAGGTTATCTTACCTTTTATGGAATTAGTGACATTTCATTCCACTAAAACATTAATCCAAGATCACAAAATGATAATGGGAAGGGTTCAAGAAGAATTTAACCTAGCAAAATGAAAAAAAAAAAATAAAAATCCCTAAATAACAAATAACCAAAATACAATAATATCAATTATTTTAAACCTGGAATTTGGTATCCAACCTGAAGAAGTAAGCCTTGGCATTTTGTTGTTCAGCTAAAATTGATCTGTGTGCTAACAGAAATGCCAGATGTGGGTTTTAATGCAAAAGGCTTTGTCAAAGGGATAATTTTTGATAGTTTTTCCTTTCAATGAATCAATAGATTCCCCCTTGGTGTCTCTTGCTGCCCTCCCTGACACACTGCTGTTGACTGAGTCCAAAAGGAAGGGCTGAGGCTGATTCATACCTGAAGTCTTGTGCTGTAATGCACATATTGGCATCTGCATTGCCAAGAACAGCTTTATTTTTGTTCTCAATCATGCAAAGGAAGAATGTTCTACTTTAGTTGTATGACTCTTGCATTAAACCATGAGGTTTTCTCCTCACCATTTTCCACCTCTATGGCATGGTTACTCCAACAAAATTCCCTTTCCCAGCAGTTTCCTGGGTCAAAACTCTTCCCTCCAGATGTTCTGCTCACAGTCAGCACAGATAAATGATCTGCTCCGAGTCCTTTGCCCAGCAGATGGGAATGCATAAATTATTGGCACCACCTATTGGTGAAAAAGGCAAATTATACAGGATTGGTGGGTTAGTTTAAATATCTGCAGCAACTATGGCTTCAAACATTGCTCCTGCTTTGATTTATTTAATGATATGACCCAACAAGGCCACTCAAGCTTTGCATTTCCCTGTGCCAGAGACAAATTTGAGTTCAGTGGTGATTTGGGATACATTTGGCAAGGGGTCATGCAACAGAGGAGGAGACAGGGCATGAATGTCCAGGTGGAGCAGGTCTCCTGAGTCCCACGTTCTTTTAAGTATTTTTCCCTTAAAATGCAAGCCAAGATGAAAAGGATTTTTCCACTCCATCACAAGCAGCAGCCACAGCTGGTCCATGAGTCACAAATCAAAGTGCTTGCCTTTGGCTCTTGTGACCAGGAAAGGAGCTGTGTGATACAGGACTTGCTGAGACAGGTGCAAAATGATGGGAATTTCATGAGCAAAACCCAGGAAATCCTGATATCTACACAAAAGATCCCAAAGTGAAAAGAACTGCAAAGATCAAACCCATGATTTGGAGGCAGAAGCACCTGCATTTTTGATTCCTGTGTTCATCCTGATTCTTGTGTCTGTGGGAATGTTTTTTGACTGTGAAACAAGGCTGAGTTGAGATTTTTGTGGTGGCCCTCAAAGAGCAGAAGGTAGTGGGAGGGATCTGAAAATGTTGTAGGTGTTTTGAACAATTTTCTACCAAGAAGTTCTCACTTGAATTATCCATTGTAGGCTGGAAGTGATGGAAAACCTCTGGGCCATGGGACATGTTGGTTCTTTGTGGTTACTGATGAACAGAATGATTTGCATTTTCACTGAATAAAAGAGAGGGGAAACAGAGAATGGCATTTTGCTTCAGGCTGCTTTTTTTTTAAATCCCAAAGAGTCATTTTGTGTTGATATTAGCCCTAAGTTATCTGCTGAGATGAATTTTTAGCTCTTAGTGTGCTAAACTATGCATTCAGTAAAGAGCACTGGACTCTGGCTCAGCATGAACTAATTGAAGTGTGGAAGGGATCTGATGGATACTTTGGTAATATTGCAGCTTATCCTCCAAAGTTTCCTTGAGTTTTCTTTTTCCTTTTTCCCTTCCTAGACATGGAAAAAACTCTTCTCCTTCTCTCAAAAATCTCACATACAAAGGGTATCTATTTGTTATAGTGGATGTCCAGGTTATTTGCTGTTATTACCTTGCCCAGCAGGATGGGCTCTTATGCTCCAGTTTTTTGGAAATATTAGAAAT
>VZTT01046452.1:54893-71728 GCA_013400855.1 Buphagus erythrorhynchus | reverse complement strand
TTGGTTTGGTTTGGTTTGGTTTGGATTGGTTTGGTTTGGTTTGGTTTGGTTTGGTTTGGTTTGGTTTGGTTTGGTTTGGTTTGGTTTGGTTTTTCCCAGCAAACAGAATCACAATGTCCATAAATTTTATTTCACTATTTATTTTTTTTGAGTTTAACTTTGCTTAAAAGCTTCAGGTATTGAGATTAACTCATTGAAAGCATGATTTGATCAACAGATGTTCTGTTCAGCATTGCTCTGATACATTTGTTTGATGGGTGTTTGACTTCCACTGATGTGATAAATGAAGGGGAAATGGAATGTTCAGGAACATAAGGGAGAAGTGGTGCATCCAACAGCCTTGAGACTGCAGATCCATGTCACAAAGGCATGGGAGATGTCATCTCAACATCTCCATGTCTCCCACTTTCCAAGAGTTCTCTATATCAGAAGTTCCCATGACTGGGAACTCAAGTTTGATTCCACAGGGGTTTACTTTGGAAAGAAACTTGTTCCTGCAGCTCATGTCCACGTGACCTCTTCCAGCTTCTAAGTGCAGCTTGGGTTTATTCCAGCAGATGGAATAAGATGGAAAATCCAGTAGCAAGAGATTTCTTGCAGTTGGATGGAGGCAGAATTGGAGTTTGAGCTCCAAGCTGGCTCCAACTTCTGCCTCTCCAACAGGGATGGGTCGATATCTGAGCTCCAGGCTTTCCTACCTAATTGTGGAGCAGAGGAAGGACACTGTGTAATCATAATCTCATCATCAATCCTGCAAAAGTTACCAGATAAAAAGGTATAAATAGCTCTTGGAACAGGAACTGGAAACCAACCTCCCCATTTCAGGGGACAGCCCAATTCCTTTGGCTTGCAGATGGCCTTCCTGCCACCCCACTTTAATCCAGAGGAGATTTAATCCCAGATCTGCTGCATAAAGACTCAGTTTCAGCACAATGGACAAAGAATGCTCTCCCCTGCCTCCCCAACACGTAGGCTGCCTGCTGCCAAAGCCATTAGTGGAACCTTGTAGGAGAGCTTGAACCTCCAGAGGGAGGATCTGGAAGGCTTTTGGCTTCCCAGGATGTGCTTGAAAGGCAGCAGCAATTCTCTCCTCTCTCTGCTGCACCCCAAGAGAGCAGATGGAGCCTGTTTCGTTCTTTCAAAGGCAAAAAGGTACTTAGTGCTAGGAGAGGTGGCCTAGATAGTAAAGATCCTGGTGTGCAAGAGCCACACACCAAATCTGTGGGAAGGGAGGAGTTTAAGACACAGAGAATGAGAGAATCATGGAAACAGAGAATGGCAGAATCACAGAATCACAGAATCACAGAGTAGCAGAATCACAGAGTAGCAGAATCACAGAATGGCCTGGGTTGACAGGGACCTTATGGATCATCTCATTCCACCCTCTGCATGGGCAGAGACATCTTCCACTACCCCAGGTTTCTCCAAGCCCCATCCAACATGGCTTGAAACACTTCCAGGGATGGGGTATATTGATGTCTTTCACTCTCAGTCTGTCAGACATTGAGTATCTCTTTTAAAACCATGTTTTTCTCCGTCTGTCAGACATTGAGTATCTCTTTTGAAACCATGTTTTTCTTGAGGCTGAAGGGACCAGCTGAGGAGTCAGGGAACACTGAGTAAGGTATTGTGAGTCTTTGGTGTTCATGCCATCCATTAATCCCCTTTTAAAGTTGATCTTCTGTCAAAGATTGTCACCTAGCCTAAGGTTTGAGCAGAAAAATGCTCTCCAAGGTGTGACTGGTGGCATCCTTAGCTAGGTGAAGCACTGCTGCTGGCTGGAGGTTTCCCCCTCTCTCTCCATCCTCATTTGGCCTCTCAAAGGCTCTATCAGATCCAGTGTCTTACATAAAGACACTTCATTTAGGGAAGATAAATCCTATTGAGTGCTTCTAACTTTTGGTACTTTTAACTTCTGGAGTGAGGCTTTTGTAAAACTGGAAGAAATGGCTGAGCTCACCCAATTTTTGTCTGCTTCCTCTATTTAGATGACAATTTTCCCGTGGTAGGCTTGCCTTTTAGCAAGTGTGTGTCTAACTTGCTGGCACAGCAGCATCTGAGTGTTAGAAATGTGACAGGCTGGAGGTGTGCATTTGTCACTTAGAACCTGCTCTGCTTTAAAAAAAAAAAAAGATATTTTGCTTTTAGGTTTCCTACAGCCGTCAGTTTGTTTCAAAGTGAGACATCCACAGCCTTTTGCAGGAGGCACTTTAATGGTACAAATTATATGTTATCCAATGAACAGTGATTATGGCTGCTCCCAAAACTCCTCCCTTTCCATCATCTGTTGAATTGGAGTTTTTTTAATTAAAGTTCCCATACCAGCCAAAAAACTACAGAGCTCCTGTGAGTGAATTTTAAATGAGCATATCAGATGGAAAATATCGATTTCCAGTCAATTCCTTGGGGGGAGGAAAAAAAAACAAAACAAAACAACAAAACCAACAATACAGCCCATATTTCACAATGGAAGAGTTCACAGAGGACACAGGAAATAGGGAAAAATGTTTCCTTCCCAGTTCAGTGCAGGAGCTACACAGAGTGTTCCAACCCAGAGAACATGCAAACAATGTCCACTCCTCAGACAAGGTCAGCAAAGCACATGTGGCTTCAAGTTTCCTCCTTGTACAGCGTGAGAACAACCCCCATATAATGGGAAGACCTTATGGGGAAACCATGGAAGTGTCTTGGCTTAACATGATTCCCTGAGTGCCATTTCCACATTGCTCAATGCTCCTGGGGCTGCTAGAGCTGCAATGATTAGGGGAAAAAAAAAAAAAGACTTTGGGTTAAATATCTTTAAAGGTTGCAGGGGGAGGGGAGAAGGAGACATCCAGAATCCAGGGTTTTCCTTGAAGATAATTTTTAGGATGCCTTGCTCCCCATGGAGTAGTTGTATAAAAAGTTGTATAAGTCATCTTGGGTAAGCTACATCCAGTCATTTCCTAGAGTTTCAGCCCCTCTTGGCTCTTCCATTGGCCCCTACCATGAAAACTTAATGTACACATGGCCTTTGTGTTGGTTTGAGTGATTTCAGGTTCCACTTTCAGTTTATTGAAGTCTTAATCCTTGACAGAGGTTTCTGCACTGCATTTCAAAGAGGACAGGAGATGAAAACATGAATTACTGATAGCACTAAAAGCAGGGCATTTTCCTTGGAAGCTTCTCACAAACCTATCAAAAAGTGAGACCTGTCCAAATAAATACTCAGTTCACTGACAGATAAAGATTATCCATTCACAGTGTTTTATCTCAATAAAAACATTAAGAAGATGGAATTCCCTTTCCAAGCTTTTGAAAGGGGAAGAACAACAACATTGTCAAGAGATGTATGTGACAGAGCAAATTAACCTTTGTAAATCTGACCAAGGTCAGGTGACTAAGGCTGGAAAATAAACTTTAATTCTCCTTTATCATGTGGGTGCTAGGATTTGCTGGCTCTGGATTCCCTCACACACAGATGTGAATCAAGCTTTGGTTTTCTGAGCATCTGCTATTCCACAAAGTGGTAATTGATGGGAAGCTGAAGCTAGAAAAACTCCAATGTGATAATATACATTTGGTTTTTCTCTCTGAGCAGATTGAATCACTAGCACAAGCACACACCAAAAGCAATTACATTCTCCTTCATGCAGGAATCTCTGAACTATTCGTCTGGGTTTTCCTGGGGAAAAAAAAATAGGCAGAATTGAAGAATCACTGATTATTGCTTGAGGTTTGCTTTTTATTTACAATCAGCCCAACTGCTTTAATAGGACTTATTCTGCAACTGAGGAAAGTAATGGGTTAAAATTTATTTATGTGCGTTAGTGAAATGCATTTGTGTATAGAAAATTAACTACTAATGCCCCCTTGTCATAGAACCATAGAATCATAGAATCATGGAATCATAGAATCATAGAATCATGGAATCATGGAATCATGGAATCATGGAATCATAGAATAGTTTGGGTTGAAAGGGACCTTCTTTGTAAAGGTCTTTGAGAAAGAACAGAGTTTTAAAATAATTTTACCTTAGTCATGGCCCTAGAACAAAAATATCCACGTTACCAGGAAATAACCATGGATAAAATCGTGGCAATTCATTTTTCTGAGAGCTCACCTTTTGTTCTCACCTGGTGAAGTGCTGTCCTGATCTTTGGGAAGGTAAGGTGGAAAACTTTCCAGCTTGTGCATTTTAGTCAACTATTCTGTGGAAAAATAATCAGTTTAAGTGTCACAGGAATGATGAGCTTCCAATTAATTTTCTTTCTTTACTCACAGAAGTTTTAACAGAGGGATTGGCACCCAGTTTCCTTGTTCCAGAACATGGGCCTGATGTTGGACTGACTGAAAACTTCTTAAGCATATTTAAAAGTCTTGACGTCAGAAATCTGATCTGTGACTAACTAAAAGTCTTTCTGACAATGTCATGGAAATAGTTTTGTCAAAAAGTAAAAGTCTGTTTTACCTCCACTCTGTGCAGGAATGGAGACCAATAGAAACCCAGAATTGTCATCTTTGGGTTTTAATTTAACTTTTCCACACCATTATGAGGTTTCTTTTGCTTTTAGTTGTACGAAGTGAGATGCCATTTGGTTTTAAGTGCAACAAGTCCTTCAAAGTCTAACTCCTGAGAAAATACACCATCTTCTTCTGCATTTTTCATTCCAGAGAGATCACAAGGACACACTCAGCAGTGAAGAGACTTTGCTCTGAAAGCAGTCAGGTGAGTTCAGAATTATCTTCCCATTATGTCAACCAAAAAAGACATGCCAGAGCTGCTGTTATCCCCCTGTATTGAAAGGTATGGAGAGGGTGAAGGGGGGAATTTTGACATGAAGCAATTATTTATGGAGCAGTTACATTAATATCCTGGTTCAGGACTCATTTTCACTGTGAATTGCCAGACTGCTCTTTGCCCTAAGCACAGCCAAGGTTATACCAACAGGTCTGCATGGTACCAACAACTCTGCATGCTCTATTTTCTGCCCTGAGGTCACTTGGTGCTGGAGTTATTGGTGAAAAATGACTTCTCTCCAAAGCAGGTGAGATCAGGGAATTGGGGAATATTTCAAAGCACAAGCCTGCAGTGATGGAAGGCAAGGCAGGAGACATCTTGTGTTTATTGAGCTGTGGGTTTAGCTTTCAGACTACATTTTAACTTTCTAAAAACAGAAACAAGAGGCAATCATATCTCAGAGCAAGAACCAGAAAAAACTATTAGATTCCTCTTGATTTTCTACAGCAGTATACAGCATATATTACAGCAAAACTGCACAGCAGAACTGCTAATATTTTATGCAACACTGAACAGCAGAACTGATAAGATTCTGTGCAACATCATAAGGGCTCTGTGTGTGTCTCATTTCAAAAGGTGTTAATGCCTAACTTGGAGATACAATTCCTTTATGCCTGTGCTGTACATAAAATTGGGAATAGCAGTGAGGATACAGTGACAGATCACCTTTGGATTGTCAGGATACTGGGTGAGAAATTAGAATTTCCCCAGTTTGGGGAAAATAGTGATGGTAAAAGTCGTGTTCTAGATAAGATTGAATGTGCTTCAATAGCTACTGTGTAATTTTCTCTGCATTTCTCTAACTGTTCAAATGTCATTTGAGTTCATGGATATGAGAGAGTATAGAAGTTCAATTTAATTGATCCAGAAAATAGCTGGAAGCCTTCCTGATGCCAGGTCTTTGGCCAAGCTGAGTACAGATTCCTGATCCGACTGCACACTTCCATTAATCGGAAAGATTCACAGCACGGTTGGATAGCTGCCAGAAAAGCTGAGCAAATTCAGATGGAAGATCAAAACATTTATTTTTGCCTTCCAAAGTCACAAAACATGATGCCAGTTTACCACAGGACATAACAAGGTAACGTTTTCTTAAGTCTTTATATCAAGGCAAGTTGGTTTTCTAGAACAACCTGATGTAGCTCAACAATTCAGTCCCTTCAAACTGTGAAATTCCTCCTCCTGCCTTTGATCTGCTACAGGTGACTCGTGACCTTAAGCACAAAAATCTTTGAGTGTGAAGGGAGTGCAAAAGGGAGAGAAGCATGGCATTTAAAGGACACGTGTTTGCTGAGAATACAGGTTCTGTAGTCATCCACTGGGATGACTGCTGCGCTGCACATCCCATTCCCAGATGAAGTGATCTTTCTGCCTGGTTTATAGAGAAATGTATTGCATGTAATGGTTATTTTCTTTTTAAAAAATCTAGGGAGACATGATCTGTAGGCAGTAATAAAAATCCTTGCCCTTTCCATCTGAAAACAATGCCTGGGTTTTTACAGTTCACTGTAGCAGTGTTGCCCACAGGGATGATTTTCAATATCACTGTGTCCTAACAGGAAAATAGTGATATTTCTACAAAACATCAAGAGTCTCCTTGTTCAGATGATTAAAGAACACAAGAACTGAGATAATGAGTCTGATGTCCACATTAATACATCCTTTAATCTCCATGGTCAAGCCAACCAAAAATTCAAGCCTTGCTTTACCACAGAGCAGGGGCTGATGAGTTCCACCATGTCCTGTCCTTCCTGTAGAGACAAGATCACAGAATTATGGAAAGATTTGGGCTGGAAAGGACCTTAAAGACCATCAGCTTACAATCCCCTGCCATGGGCAGGGACACCTTCCACCAGCCCAGGTTGCTCCAAGCCCCGTCCAACCTGGCCTTGGACACTTCCAGGGATGGGGAATCCAAAACTTCTCTGAGCAACCCGTGCCTCACAACCCTCACAGTAAATAAATTCTTCCTAATATCCAGTCTTATCCTACTCTCTTTCCAATCTGTTCCTCCCAGACCTTACAGAGATACAAAAACTCAGCAGTGTGTGATGGCAAGAGAGAGGGAAGCTGGAAAGGCAGAGTGGAAAGCAAAGGTGAAAGCTCAAGAGAAGACATCAGAGTTTCCCCCTGCATCTCCTCCTTCCTGAACCTTCTGTTCCCCCACACCCCTTTCAGCACTTCATTATCCACAGGTCCCACTTGCCCCTTTATCCTTGAAGATAGGAGGAAAATTTATATCTGCAGGTCCACTAATGGCTCTTCATTTATGGTCAAAAATGCTTCTGTACAAGGCTTTATTTGCACATTAATACATCTGATTGTACACCCCCTTCCTGGCTTAAAATTATCTCTGAGTCTATAATTGCATGGTAAGACTTTCATCCTTCCTTTCTCCTGCTGTGCTTCATAGCAAACACTATTTTATTGTTTTTGTTTTAATCTTCTCTGTTTCTTCAGCAGATTGATGGCACATTTTTACAGCTCTGGCATTAACACAGGAATGATGATGTTCTCACCCTGCCCATTTCTAGAGATGCTGCTGCATCCTGATGATTCTGCACCCCAGTGGGCTTCTCACAATCTTCTCAAGACAGTCCTAGTAATGACAGCCATGCACAGCAAACCATGCAACAGCCCTGGGAATATCCTTACAACATTTTGTGTGGTTGAGCATGAGCCCAGGTGTGCCTAGGTGGCCAAGAAGGCCAGTGGCACCTGGCTGGTGGCAGCACTGGGGTGGCAGCAGGGCCAGGGCAGTGCCTGTCCCCTGTGCTGGCCCTGCTGGGACACCTCCAGTCCTGGGGGCAGTTCTTGAGCCCCTCCCAATAAAAAAGACCTGGAGGGGCTGGAGAGAGTCCAGGGAAGGGAATGGAGTTGGGGAAGGGTCTGAAGCACCAGGAGCAGCTGAGGGAGCTGGGAAAGGGGCTCAGCATGGAGGAAAGGGGGATCAGGGGGGACCTTGTGGCTCTGCACAGCTCCCTGACAGGAGGGGACAGCCGGGGGGACGGGCTCTGCTCCAGGGAACAGGGACAGGAGGAGAGAGAACGGCCTCAGGCTGGGCCAGGGGAGGCTTAGACTGGATATTTAGGGAAAATTTTTTCATAGAAAGAGTTGTTAAAGATTGGAACAGACTGCACAAGGAAGTGGCTGAGTCACTATCCCTGAAAGTGTCCAAAACCTGTGTGGATGTGGCACTTGAGGACATTATTTAATGATGAACATGGTGGTGCTGGGGAGAAGTTGGACTTGATGATCTTAAAGGCCTTTTCCACCTTTAATGATTCTATGATTCTATGATTCTATGAATCAAGCTGCCCAGGGACAAAAATTTTCTACTCCTTGGCTGTGCTTTCTAACACAGAGATGTAATAGAAGCGTGAAACTTGTGAAAATTAAGAGATAATACAGAGACTTTTGTGTTTTGGTTTTGGTGGGATTTTTTTATATATACACAAATGGAACAGCCAACTGCAAAAAAAAAAAAAAAAAAGCTGAAGCTGTGTTAGGGAAAATAAGTGTAATCCACTGATCCTGCATGTCTCTGGAATTAATGCCTCTGGGTTATCAGAGGACCCTTTGAGCCTGGATTAGACACTAGAAAAAGACTTGTGGAAGTTCAGTTGTGGAGGAAACTAACACTGACAGACACTCCTACAACTCTCAACCCTATAAGCCAAGTTTAATAAGATTTTATGGAAGGAGAGCCATCTCATATATATTATGTTTATGCTATGTTTTATAATTATGTGACTCCACACAAGAGGGAATTTCTGCTTTATGTCCTCTCTGAAGGAAGAACCCACTCAAATTCTCACAAAAAGCCCTTCATGTGACCTCTGCATCTCACTGTTGGCTTAGAGATACAGGTCTTGTGCTAGCAGGAGCTCTCTCCAGTCCTGCACTTGTCTCTGCTTCACACAGAGCCTCTACTCCTTTTTAATTATTTTCTTCTACACTTAAAGTTTCATCAGCAGGCTAGAGGGGAAAAGATGAGGCTGAGTCTGTCTCAGGAGCAGAGTACACTAAAGCTGAAGTCAAAGCCATAAAATACAGAGGTCTGACATGATGCAGTTGTTTTTGAGTATTCCTGATTTAGATGAAGCAGCCTTGGAGTCAGACCCCAGAACTCCTAACGGGTTGTGGCAGGTGTAATGCTGAGAGGTGCCAGGCATGTCATTTTCTCCAATTAAAATAATTACAAGATTGATGATCAATTACTGCACTTCTTAAAAATAACTGGGAATCCCTCACCCATGGATATTCTGAGGGACTGTTCAATACTTTTTGTGAGAGAGATGATAATCACTGCTCTGTGTGGAGTATCACATCCCCCAGGTCTCTCTCTCTCAGTTGTCTTTTGGCAGGTTGTTTCCAGCTCTATTAAAATGGCCTCACAAATGTCAGCTAAATTCCTTTCTCATGCAATTTCCTAACTGCTTCCAGAAAGCTGGCAAGATCATCAGATTTCCAGTGTAGGAATGGTAAACTGGGATAACTCCTTTTCCTCTTTGTACTTTTGAATATTTGGTCTGCAATGATGAGTTCAAGAACCAAAAATTGGTGTGAGTTTTATTGTATGCTAAGCCACCAGTGAACCACTTCTCTGTCACTGTACAGCGACCTGTTGGAAACTTTTCCTGCTTAAAAAATTCAGATAAGGAAGGCCTCATCCTCTCAGAAGGGGAGAGAAATCTCACAAGGGCTGAGAGGAGAGAAAAATCAGATTGTCTCTGCCCTGAGATCCCTCTGGCTTGCTGCACACACAGTGCTGAGCCAAAGCAAAGCTGTGTGGCTGCAGGAGCATCCTGGGGCAGCACAAAAATGCAGGCACTGTGGTTAAGTGGGAACACGAACTCCTGAGGGAACCATTCAGCATCAAAGGGGTGGCAGCTCATCAAGCAACAACCTGGACTGCATCCAGGGCTGCTGCAAATGAGTCCACAGTTCATGATTATCCCAAAGAGGATGAATGCAGTCATGTTGTGGGGTTGTAAAAATGGCTTTTCCAGCAGCACAGTCTGGACACGAGGCTGAGACCTGCAGGACAGGAGAGCCTGGGAGAAGGAGAAGCAACTCCCAGAAAAGACCCAAAGGAAATCCCTTCACCTGCAACAAGAACCACTGGCAGGGGTGGAAGGGTGAGCAGAAACATGTCTGGGTGTCACAGAAGGGGAAGAAAGTCAGTAAAGCCCTGCCAGCCTCTGGAAATAGGAAGGCACATGTAGGACATGGCTTTTATATAACACAGAAACCACTGCAGGGGTTTGCAGGAACCCTCCAGACCTTCAGAACCTTCTGGTGCAACAAGCACGGTCTGAATTCTCTGCAAGGCTTCATCTTTAGGTGCAGCAAATGAACTGACATCTTCACTCCCAAATTCTCTCCCTCCTCCTCCTCAGCAGCACAGGGGGATGGGGAATGGGGGCTTCAGCCACAAATATCTCACAGCCAGGGCAGCCTCTCTTCAGAGCTTTTTAATTTTAGGAAGAGGGTCTCCAGGGTTAAATGTTCTATTTATGAACCCTGCCAAGATTTTGTGTTGTCTCAAATATACTGGTGTATTTTTAGACAGACAGTTCTAAAATTAACCACTCAGCCTTCCTAAAAACAACCTGCCACACTTCAATAGTTCCCATTGATGCAACATGAATACAAAATACATCTTAGTTCTCTAGCACCAAGCAGAAGGAAAACATTTCTCCCTCTAAGCAGAAGGAGAGGAGCATTTTCCTGAAGTGAACAAATCTCCCATCTCAATCCTGCCATCCCTAAAAGGCCCTGCTTGGTGAATCATCAGGTTTGTGGAGGAAGTAAAAAAGACCCTGAAGACCTCTGCACTTGAGAATTCATGTGGAAGACACAGCTTTTCTGAGTAAAACAATGCCTCAAAATCAGACATTAAAAGGGTATTGTTGGCTTTGTAAACTGTTTGCTAGAGATTTTCATGATAAAATTGGGTTTTTGTCTGTGATACCAGAGGTAAAATCCTGCCTCCATGGGAGTCAGAATTTCTGAAGGATTTCCAAACCTTCAGTCTTTCATCCATCATCTTGTCCTTTCTGTTTCTTGTTCAGCCTTTAAATATAAGGTGCTGTGCAATAACAACAGAGCTTTTAGCTCCCTCAAGAACAGGGACTACCAAGAAGAGCTTTTTATTTTGAGGTGCTCAGGGGGGTCAAATCCATGTCATTCCTTCAGTGCTATAGAATTCTGATTATCCTGGACTTGGCTGAGGCTTTCAGCCTTTCTCTGGTGTCTTTGGGGCTCAACACTAACTGCAAACTCATCCAAGTTCAGGCAGTGGGGCCACTGCAGTTTCCATTTGGGTCAAAAAAGAGTTATGGGCTTGGGAAGACAGCTCAGATATCTCCAATATCAAGCATTTTGCTCATTCCAGATGAAGCTGCAAATTTCCATAACTGTTTTGGGAAACAGAGTCTTGCAGGACACAGGTTATCCTCAGCCATTTCTGTCAAACAATTCCCCGTATTAATTTCAAAATCCCACATATTTTGCTGTGTGAAATCAATTGTAAAACTTTTACATGTTCCTTGGAGACACCATCCCAGCTGATTCTTGGAAAATTAAATTATTTCACCAGTAACTGTCATCTTGTTGAACAAAATAATAATCACTGTTGGTTTTGTTCAGGTTCATTGCCGTAACTAAGATTCCAGAAAAATTTAAAAGCAGGCTCATTTTTCCTGATGGGAGATTTCTTCTTGAATACCCAAATTCAGCTTATCCCCCACACTAACCACTTTCTGATCTCCTACAATGTTATGACACGTGAAATATTTGCTCTTTTTAAAAAGTAACAATAATTCCCACAGCCAAATGGAGCAATGCTGACTGTGGTGGTGGAGTTCCCACCCCACATCTCCTAATTACTTTACAAGTTCAAAGCAATTTTGCCATCAGGGTAAAAAAACTTCATGAGTAAATCACTTTTAGATGACGTTAGTTAGCCCACTTGGGCCTCTGAAAAGCTCCACTGAGACCAGGTATGGGACTATTTTTACAATCTGAGGATACTTTACACGGAAATAAACTGACTTTTAAATCTCCATCTCGAGGAGGTCTTGTGGGACTCTCAGCTGTTTGTGCATTCAGGATCCTAGGCACTGGCTGATGAGTGAGTCATGCTGCCTGACACCTTATCTGCACAACACCCTGCAATCTGCACTCTGGGGCCACAGCAGAAAAGGATTTCACTACTCCTGGCTGCCCAGGCTAAAAGCTGAAGCAGAAAATTGAGATTATTTTTTCTTTCTTTCTGTGTCTTGTGAAAATCCAACATATTTTTTAAATTTCTTATTTGCAGTTAAAACTAACGGGAAATAAATCTTCCTTGCCTCTGTTGGCTCCTTTGCTCTTTCTTGCCCTTGAACTGCATCTTATTTATTTGGGTTAATTGGTGTTTCTTCCCTCCAAAAGAGAAATCTGCCTTTACACATTTGAAAGGCAACACAAAGTTGGTTTCACATTTTTATCTATACAAGAAAACTCAAGTCCAGGCCTGCATGAGCTCAAGATTAGGCACAAGTGAGCAAAACAGCTCTGACATGAGACAAGAGCCATGCCACCATCTCCACCACTTTGCATGTGCTGATTCCTGGGGTACCCAGGGCAATTTCTGGCTTGTCAAACCCCTCTGTTTTAAAATCTGCATCTTTATCCAAGCCAAACACCCTGATCTTTACCAGATAGCAGAGCTGGGTGACAAAATGCCTGCAGTTTCCCTTTGAGTTTTTTCCCTTTAGAAAAAAACCTGTCTCTTAGGATTAAAAAAAAAAAAAAGGTGATAAAGAATCAAGAAATCTCTGGGGAAGTTGTTCCAGTGATTAATTTCTCTTACTATTAAAACATCTCTTCTTTATTTCTGGTCTGAACTTCTCCTTAAGACTGACCTTAACCTATTACAATGTCATTTTCTCCTACATGGAAAAGCTGTATCCTCCCAGGAAGGATATTCCTGTAGAGATACAGAAGTGTGACCAAGTCAACCCTTGACCTCCTTAAGAGTGAAGCTGAAGGGAAAGCTTTTAAATATCTGGATAAAAGTTGTAATCTAAAGGCAACTTCTGGCTGCTTTTTACAAAGTCTTTTACAGTTTTTTCAGTATTTTCACTGCAATACAAATATTGGACTTGAGTAAAAGCATATCAGTGTCTTCAGTTAAGGTTGCATTCAATGTAATGAGTTCAAGAAGCACCTGGACAACATTCTCAAGTACATTGTGTGATTTTTGGGGGTGTCCTGTGCAGGGCCAGGAGCTGGGCTCAGTGATCCTTGTGGGTCTCTTTTAACTCAGGATATTCTGTGATTTTATGATTCTCTGCTGCAACCCATCTGAAAATCCTCTAATAGGATGTCAGAGCATCACATTGGCCATGGATGGAACAGCTTTCTGCCACTCAAGGGTTTCTTCACCATAACCCTCCTGTGGGTGATATTGACCCCTCTAGTGCTGCACTTTCAAGTCTCTGGAGGAAATTTTTCACTCAACCAGGAAAACAGAGGAAAATGCTGATGTTTATGCCCCATTTTGTTCAAAAAATACATCACATGAGTGGAATAAAGTCACTTGGAGGTATCATTTCTCCTTGGGAAAGCAGAGATAATAAATTAGAATAAGGTGCAAGCTTGATCCCACTGACTGAATTCTTTTATTTTAGGCTTCAGTGACACCAGGGTTTTTTATATTATTGGACATTTCTCTCCTGGATTACTTATGGGACAGTGTCTGCCCTGGAACAGCCTGGAAAGGTGATCCAGGCTGGACAAAGGAAATCTGCCTATGTTTGAACTCCACACTGTTGATTGTTCACCTCCTACTTCAGCTGCCCAAAATCTAAAACTCTAATTTAAGCCAGCACAGACATTACAATGTTATTTCTTCACTGTGCTCATTGTGTTGTGGTACTACAAGATGACTTAACACAGGGATTTGGGCACAGAATCAGTCACCTAGAGAGGTTTTCACCTCAGGTATTGCATTAGTTCTGTGGTCCCTCTTCATTTTGGGTTTAATCTCCTAGATTCTTTTAATTCAAGGAGCAGAAACCTATATGATACATTCATAGTGAACTATTTCCACTTTCCATTCTTGACAGCCCAATTCAGTCTGGAAACGTCTCTGAATTGGTTTGCTAAAATCAGGAACCTGGTGTGGTTAAAACCTTTCATTTCACTTCCCTATTGCATTGTCTGTCTAGACAGGATCTATTTATACTTGGCTGTACACATAATTCAGACAAATAAGTTCATTTTGGTAGGAGCCAAGCCAGAAATGGCACAGACATTGCCATTTCTGATCTTTAAACCTGAGCCTTCTCACTATGAACCCACCAAAGTTCCTGCAAATGAGGGATTTCCAAGCAAGGACAGATGGCACACGAGCAGGAGGGGATTTAAAGTCACACAGCACATCCACTGCATGCAAGATCACAGACAAATCTGATCTGTGATTAGGCTGTGGAGGCCCCCAGAAACCCCTCTCTTTCCTCCTCTCCACACTCCCACCACTGTTACTCATTCTCTGATCAGTGCTATCCTCAAAGGAAAATGAAAACCTGTAATAAGTCACACCTACTTGTAATGTCCTGCATCATGGGCTGAAGTTATTCTCAAATCCATGTGATGGGTTAGCAAAAGCCTGGGTTGCATCTGTCTTAATGAACTGCTAATATTCTTTGCCCTGATAAAAGGCCAGTGATTTCTTAGGAGGCAGCTAAAGCCATTTTCTTTTCTAATATCTTGACATAGTGTGTCACCTCTAATCCCTTTGCTCTAGCCCCCACCACCAAAATGAGATCAAGACCTGAGAAAAGCAAATGCTTGACTTTTTCACTGGAAATGAAAGGATCACAGGATGATTTCAGTAAATTTTATGATGTAGCTGTGAACAGGAATTAGGGGAGGGGACAGGACACACCACTGGCTCTAAGATGAGCTCACTGGTGACATTGCATTGCACAGCTGAATCCATTCTGTCCACCTGGACCAGAGCTCACTCTGTTTAATTGCACAGAAAATGTTTGTGCAGGGTCTCTTCCCACTGCAGGCATTCTGTGACCCCATGAACCATGGCAGGTGCAAAACTCCTCCATGTGGCTATAAAACTCTTCCCAGTAAATGTACACTTGGAGGAGGTTTCCCAGTTAAATCATGCTGGGTTGTGGGAGAAACTTGCTGACAGCAAGACTGATAAATCACAGGTAGGAAGAGACTGAAAGGAGCTCCTGCTCAGCATTCTCCATCCATAAATCTGGATGTGTTAACAAGTCGCTTTTTGGTTTATTCTTTTTTCCTCCTGGCTGTTTTTCTCCTAAAGTGTGCCCATTCTCCCATGTACACCAGAACTAACTGTTCATCAGAGACAATGTGCAGTTCTCAAAGAAGGGATTGAAAAATAAATTGATTTTTTTGTTGTTGTTAGCTCTGTCAAAGGTTCTCAGGGCTCACTTCTCTTTCTCTTCTTTTCAGTGTCCCATGGCTGGTGTCCCACTCTGATGGATGGAAAGGGTCACAAAGATGTCCCAGTCTATTTTTGTCCATTGTCCTGGTCACTGCTTTTGGAGTTTTGAAGATAGAAATTTAAAGTTCTAGATTAAGGAGGACATTCCCAAACAGGGGAGAGCTCCAAAACCCAAAACACTGCTTGCAAAAAGGGGCAAGTGCCTTGCTCTTGGATATGGTTTGAAGGAGAGGGAATGTGGCTGCTGCTCTTGGCTCCAGTCACTGCTGTCAGCCTCTAAACGTGATATGAGCCCACCCCTGGGCAGCAAGAGCATAATCCTGTGAATCCCAGAATTATTTAATCTTGATGTGGTTTCATGGAGTTCCTCCATCACATCCCCAGCTAGGCTGAGAAGCAGAATCTAAATTGTTGAAGGTTTTCTGATGTAAGAAAAGGCATCTGTGGCCTCTTAATTGCCTCAAAAAAGGCAAAGGCAAAGTTTAGCCATGTCCTATTGGGAGCCAGGGGCTTTGTCCTCAGTGTCTGTAGTGCTCAGTTGTGACAATCAGTGACACCTTTCTTCCAGTCCTTGCTCCACCTCACAGGACTGGCTAAATGCAAGAATAAATGACATTTGAGGGCTGGTCATGCCCATCATTAACAGGACCCTGTCAGTGCCAGGGATGGATGAATTTGAAGGAAGCCCTGGGGACATGAAAGAACAGCTTGCACAGAGCAGATCTTGTGTCAAGTTTCTCTTTTGACAAACTCTTCATTTTGGGAAGGTATAAGGACACCAATTAAATTTCTTGTGCTAAGAGAAATCATTAAACATTTGGACATTGAAAGCTTTAAATTGAGCTAGTTGCAGCTCTCAAAGTTCATCTTTCCCATTCTTCTGGGGAAAAAAAAGAAAAAGTGGCAGACAATGTACCAAGTTCTGAGCCATTGTTTGCTATACATAATGAAAACACCTGAAACTGGAGGGAAATAAGAAAAAAAGTCAAATTGCTCAATATGAAGCTCCTGTCCCATCACATCCTTGCTTAACTGCTTCTTAACTGTATCCCTTCCTGTGCAAAGTTAGTCCACAAAAAAAGGGCATTTCCACCCTTTCAAGGGGAAACTTCATGATGGGACAGGGCCAGGAAGACCCACTAAGTGAGCTGAGACTGTCAGGAAAGCTGTTTTTGCTTGAGATTAATGAAAGATTTTTTTCTTGTCTAGTGACTGCCCTGTGAGCTTTCAAAAATTACATAGAAATCCTTATNCCCTGTGAGCTTTCAAAAATTACATGGAAATCCTTATTCTCAGTTTGAAAAAAGAGCAGCTGATTTTGTCACTTCCAACAAATAGTAAGGAAATTATAAGGAGCTTGCAGAAGTGCACAACTCACTATGCAGAACAGGAGTTCTGCTTTAATTTCTTAATGTCTTCTGCTAATAAACCTTTTTCCAGTGCCTCTATTCCCTGCCCACAATGCAGCTGCAGGGGACCTTCTAGACAGATTGGAGGGACTGGAGTTTGGGGATACAGGTATAATAAGTCCAGGTGGGGGTCAGTCTTTTCCTCCAGGTAACAACTGATAAA
>VZTT01046452.1:34543-49040 GCA_013400855.1 Buphagus erythrorhynchus | reverse complement strand
AAGCGATTCCAAAAGGAAACAAGAAGACTTTTAAAACTCTAGTGATGTCATGGGCTATTTTTGGATTTTGAAGAGCCCAGAAAGAAGAAAATCTAGAGATGGAATTTGAGCCCTTTGGGCACAGACCTCTTGTTTTATCCAATGTTTCTGTCCAGCCTTGAACCTGCAGCAGCACTGGCACTGACATATGGGCAACTCTACTGCCTGACAGGGGTGTTCTTGCCCTTCATCCTGGAATTTGATGAAGCCAAGCCACAGGGAAAACTCCCTATGTGTCTGACATAGCACTTGCCAAGTGTGCTCCAATGAATTTTCAAGAAGGAATGTGATAAATTAATTGTGTGGATGGAGAAACAGCAGTTTGGGATGGAGGGCATGACAAGCTGTAGCACAGACACCGTCTGTGGTTGTGGTTAGCACATGGTGCCTGCCTTTTACCTCTTTATAAACCTATAGGTGTGGATTTACTGTGGAAAATTAAGCTTATTTTAGCCCACTGTCCAGCTGCTTTTCCTGATGTTCCTCCAGATATTCCTGTTCTGTTTCACTTCAGCAAACTGATAGGAGCCTGCAGAAAAAAACAAACTGGTTTTGGGGTTGAAATAATCTGGAAATGGCCTAACAAGCACTTCATGCATCATAAATGAATCCTAAAAGTACAGGACCTTTTTTCTAAATAGATATTTTATCTCCTCTCTCTACTTCAACACACTTCCCTGGTATTAAAGAGTGGTGGTGACCATGGATGGGAAGAGCCTTTTTTCCAGAACTGACAGATGGATGTGATGATTTTTCTTGTAAATTATTGAACTCTGATAGTGAAATAAGATAATAAACCCATGCCTGGAATCCCAGAGTGACATGTGAAATTGGCATTGCAAGGGAGTGACCTGCTGGATGAAGTAATGCTTACAGAAATTTCCCTGGGGTCTTCATTTTGATGAATGTATTTAATTAAACACTTTGGGTACGCAAAAAGATCGTCAGCCGTACTAAAAATACTCCACGAACAAAGAGCCATAGGAAATATTGGGGTTTTGTGTTTCCCTTTGTTTACTCCAAGAGGAATTGGAAGCCTTCCATGTGTTTGGATTGGTGTGAGTGTCAGTGAAAGCAGAGAACCACTCGTCTTGACTCACCAGTGGTTTCCAGCTGCGCTCCCCAGACCTCTCTGGTGGGTGTGGGAAAGATCCCTGCCCATTGTTAGTCAGCTGAAATTCATAACACAGATGCCTCTAAGTCCACTAATGCAATTTTGCAGCTGCCAGGCTGGAGAGGGTTGGAAATCACAGGGCCCAGAGGCTCAGCTGGTGCAGGCTGATGGTGCTGCACATCAGCAGGCTTGGCTGGAGCAGGACAGATCTCATCACCTGCCTCCATTCACTACAACCTGTTTAATCCACATGTGCCAGGGACATGAGACTCTGCTGCACAGCCAAGGAGCATCTGAGGCCAGTGCAACCCCAGCAAAGCTCAATAAACCAGGTGATCAAGTTGCCAGTCCTTATTCTTACAGTACCAGTGAATTCCACACCTTTGTGCACATCTCAGTGTTCATATATCCAAAGGGTTGGAAAAAGGTGGCACAAAGCCAGAGGCTCTGCCTTTTTTCAGACAAAAGTTCTGTGAGAGAGGGAAGCTGGAGGGTGTTTGAGGATTTCTCCCTTAGGCTGCCCTGAAACACAAACTGAACAAATGAACAGCCTGGTTCTGAAGCAGCCAGATTACAGTGCCTCCAACACATTGCATCATTGCTTCTGCCACAGGGGCTTCCACAGTGGAAAAGTGGATTTTAGTGAAATAATGCTTTGGGAAAGCTTTCTTTTTCCAGGAAATTTCTTTCAGGTAAAGGAAATTCCTTCTTGGGGATGTTCACAGAGCCTACTGTAGGCAGTTAACAAAGCAGGCAGTGGCTTCTCTGTCATTTGTGGAAGATAGTTACTTCTCAAAATGGGGAATTTGGAAGGATTTATCTGCTCTGGATCAACACCTGCAGCACTTCACTCCCCTTCCGTTGGCCAAAGGAAGCTGGTCTCCTAAATATGAACCAAGCATGAAACAACCAACAGGCATTGAAGTGGCACAAAACAAAGCATGATCTCCAGCTCTGTGTATGTCTGGTGCCATCCTATAAAATATGAAGCAATAAAAAACCAAAAAATAATTGTCAAAGCACAAAGTTTTGAAGAGAGACGAGGTTGTAGCCCAAGTGGGTTGCAAATTGCAAGCACACCCCATCCTCCAATCAGACACATCAGGGATCCTCCCAAACTGGCTACTGCCCCCAGGGAGATGTAGGAATAAGAGATAAATGAAGATAAATGAAGATTTGGGACCTAATTAAACCAAGGGCTGTCCACCAAAAGTGGTGGAGTCCCCATCTCTGGAGGGGCTCAAAGGCTTTGTACAAGTGGCACTGGGGGACATGGGTCAGTGGTGGCCTTGGCAGTGCTGAGTTAATGGTTGGACTCAGTGATCTCAGAGGGATTTTCCAACCTGAGTGATTCTCTGATGCTCTGAAAAGGCCCATGAAGGCCTCTCAGAAACCTCCCCAACTCTGAAGCTTTCCATTATCAGCACAACATTCATTTGTGTGTCAGAGAAAGCATGCACACCATAAAATCTGGATCCAGCATTTGGTGCTGGGTCCTCTGAAAGGGAACTGACATATTTGTATCCAGACTGAGCAGAAAATGCCATGCTGTCAGGAAGGAAAAAAAAAAACAAACAACAACAACAACAAAATCCACCAAGTTCCATGTAAAATTCTTTTTACATGAAAAGCTTTGGTGCACGCTAAATAAAAAGTACAATTTGTGGGTGGGGAAAGTTGACTTTGGTTTGGTTTTGGCTTAAAAAAGAACATAAAGCAGCACAGAGCAAGAGCCAGTAGTAAAGGGAGGCAGGGTCAACCTCTGTGTCAAGGAGGGGAAGAGGCTACTGAGAGCTTTTCATGGAGCAGGAAAAGGAAAGTTCTGTGTTTTCCCTTTTAGTCACAGCCCCCCTGAGTCACCCAACACAGAACTGCCACATTGAGTTTTGCTCTCAGAAAAGAGAAAAGGTGGGAGTGGGAAATTGGATTTATTCCAGTTCTGGGAAGGTCTTCACTCACACTCTCAGCCTCATCTCTGAGTCCATACCAATGGCACAACACGACCAGACAATGACTCAAACTGTGCCAAGCTCTCATCCTACAAGCCTCCAGAAAAATCTATCAGGAAGGACTGTGTTATAAACAACTTCCAGTCACCCTTTCAGAAAGCAAGGAAGATTGAACACACAGCAGGTCAGCAGAACAACCATGATAATTTGATGATTTCCCCCCTGACTGATGCTCCTTGCCTTGGGGACCTCAATTCATCAACCTGAGCTTCTCTTCTCAGGGTGGACAACTCATCCCCAGCTGATGGGAGCAGTTGCACCAACCAGATACAACAGGAATTGCCTCTGGTTTTGATTTTCATTCCAAGCTGGTGTTGGCATATAAACACTGAGATCTGCACTCAGATTTAATTGCTGCTAATCAAGTGAGACTGTGTAATAAGTCCACCTTGCCAGATGCTTATATAAAAGCAAGGTTTTCATGCCCTGATGTCAGCCAGATGTTTTCTGCCATGCATTAAAGAAAGTAAATAGTAAAATTCTTCTCCATCTACTGGAAGTGCACGTTTTGCCCACACCTGTTAAAAAGATTCATGATCAGGATCATTAATGAGTCCTCTTGAACCTGGTTTGTGACAACTCAGATATGTAAATCACTAACATTCCTTTTTTCCCAAATATGTAACAAACTAAAAAAACCCAAAATGTTGAGTGATTAGAAGTAGTAAACTTAATCAGCATAAAAAGGGAAACCTGGATGAAAGTGAAGTTTAACCTCAGAAGGGGTCTTATAACAATCAAAAGTTTTATTTCAATGGTCTCCAGGTTAATCTGTATTTTGATGTTTTCAGCATTGTCATTCAAAAAATGAAAATGTAGGGCATAAACTGGGGGTATAAAAGTAGGGCAGGGGTATAAAACACTCCTCCAACTGGGAAAATATCAATTCACTTTTCCAGACACACTCCTCAGCCACACAGCCAGGGCTCCAGTCACCCATACTTGGACTTCTGCACTTCTTTCACTCCCACCCTTTGTCACGGAGCCTAAAAATGTTCCTGCTGGGCTTGCTGGAGTCCCAGAGTTGACCCATCCTCCAAGGGCATTGCCCTGTGCTGTTAAATTGTCCTCGAGTTCCTCTGGCCAGTGACTCCCAGTAGATCTCAGTTACTCGAAGATGGAGGGAGGGAGAACTATTGAGGAGAAGCAGCTCTTAGTTATTTAAATTTTCACATGATTTGCCATTTTTTTGGGTCATGCAACTCTTGCCCATTCAGCTGTGTGGTCTCTGAGTCTTCACTCACCCTCTTGAGCTGTTCTAAGTGGAAGGAGCTCATATCAAGGATTAAATTACATCTTTTTCCTTTTTTTCCTTTTTTTTTTTTTTTTTAAATGGCCCAGGGCAAACAGACTCAGCAGTGTAGACACCTCCCACCCCTGTGTTTGGACACAGAGGGAAGCAAAGTTTTCTGGAGTGAAGCCCAAGTTAGTGGAGAAAGATCTGGTGAGAATCAATGGTAACTTTGGGAGGACAGACCAGAAGCTGGAGGCAGGTTGTAAATGTGAGGCTAAATTAGGAGCTGGCTGTGATTTTATGACCAAATCAGAGAGAATCTGTCTCTCATTTTGCTGCATCTGCCTGGCTGGGGCTTTTTCAGGGGCCTTTTCATGCTCTTGTGAGAAGGCACCTCTAAAGTTCCAGGGTGGTTCAGCCATCAGGGGATCCTGGAACAGGCACTGGAACTGTCCTGAGGGGAGGAGGAAGAGCATCTCACCAAGCAGAAGACAGAAAACATTGAAAGAGAAACATTCTCCTCCTCTCCTTCCACAGTGAGTAAATCCATGCTTCCCTGCAGTGAGCCAAGTGAGTATTTTGTCAAAGCCACGAGTTCCTAGGTTTTAATTTGCCATGGGAGGCTGTGTGATATCACAAAGGAAAGCAGGAGAACCCCAGCAGAAAAGCCAGCACCAAAGCAGCCCTGCACTGACAGAAAGCAGAGCTGCTCAGCCACGTGGCAGCAGGAATTTCTGTTGGAACAGGTTGTTTGTAGCAGTTTGACACAACACTGGAGACCACACAAATGCTTGTTCTCCATATTCCCAGCACTGCATTCAATTTAGTTTCTTTTAATGAGATAAAAGCCAGCCCTGGACTTGAGTCAGCAGGGAGCAGAGTCTAAATGTCTGTCTCAAATCCTCAACACGCTGCTGAGTGCTGAGACAAAGCTGAGTAATCCTGGAAAATAAGGATGTGGCACTGGGGGTACTTAGGTCAGTTCCAGACCCAGCAGGTGAGTCTGGTGAGAAGGTGTGGGTTAGTCACCCTTGAATTGCTTTAGCATCCATGAAAAGCTATCCAGACACAATAGAGGGTGATGCATCTCCTCCTAAACTGGGTTTTCATTCAGTGTATCAGGAGAATTATCCCCTGGAGGCACCAGCTTCTCCCTTTTCCCTCTAATGGAAGGTCACAGTCATGGGCTTAGGGTGAGACATCTCATTTTAGATTTCTAAAAGGGAGAGGAGCACCCCCTGTAACCTTTCCTTGGTGCCATAGCTGTGAAACGTGAATAACAGAAAATGAGAATAATGGAAAATGAAAATAATGATTCTGTGCAGCTCAGGGAAGCTTCAGCAGTGAGTGGTTGAAGGCACTAAGGAAGTCTGCTGAAGGTGAGTTGAGTTGCAGTGGGAAAAGGAGGCAGCCCTGACCTTGGCCAGTCATGCTGTGCCT
Organism: Buphagus erythrorhynchus; assembly: GCA_013400855.1. NCBI lineage: Eukaryota > Metazoa > Chordata > Aves > Passeriformes > Sturnidae > Buphagus > Buphagus erythrorhynchus. The sequence goes on along the minus strand of VZTT01046452.1, from coordinate 43,204 downwards.
CAGCTGCCCTCAAACTGAAAGAGAGTAGATTTAAATGGGATATTGGAAGGAATTCTTCACTGTGAGGGTGGGCAGGCCCTGGCACAGGGTGCCCAGAGAAGCTGTGGCTGCCCCTGGATCCCTGGAAGTGTCCAAGGCCAGGCTGGACAGGGCTTGGAGCCACCTGGGCTAGTGGAAGGTGTCCCTGCCCATGGCAGAGGGTGGAACAAGATGGGCTTTGAAGTCCCTTCCAGCCCAAACCATTCCATGATTCCATAAATCTCTGATTTCCTGCCCATAACAACCTGCAAGGTGATTTCACTGCCTTGTCCCCTTGGAGGATGCAGCTGTGAGTTTTCTGGTTTACAGTGGTTGCTGTTTATGCTGCTGTCAGTACAGAGAGCAGGGGTGGTGTGGATGAAGCCCAAGGGAAGCCCTCTGCTAATATCCTTCCCTGAAATGATGGGAAGGTCAGAGCCACCCCCTTTCCCATCCCTCCCCCTGCTCTGGGGACAGGCACAGCACCACTGCCAGAGTCAGGCTTGTCCCAGGGTTCATCAAAATGCTTCTGAAGGAGTTTGCTGCTGCAAGAAGCCAGATTGCACAAACAGGCAGATGTTTGCAAGCAAATGTCCCAAGGAAGATTAAAATCCCAAGGCACATTTTTTTTTTTGTAGCTCACATCTCAAGTGCTGTCAGGATGCTCTGATTGTTCACTAGAGACAAAATATACAGAAAGGAGCAGCAGAGAAAATAAAAGGTGAAAATTTCCAAATGGTGCCTTTCTTTCATGATGAGAGATGGGGTTTGTTTACAGAGTGCAGCAGTGCTCTGAAATCCCACTGGAGACTGGGGCCTTGGGATCTGTGGAGGCAAGGAAAGCCTGCTCCTAATCTGATAAAACAGATAAAATATTGTCCTTCAGAAGAGAAAAGGGCCTGGCTGCACTCTTGAACCTGATTTGTGTCAGATAACTCACTTCTGGCCATCCAAAGTAGCTACAGCTTGTTGTGTCCCTCCTGAATAACCCTCTTGTACTCCCACATCCTCATTCAATCATCACCTTGCTTTTCTCTGCTCAAAGGGAGACCTAGGACACATTTCAACACATTTGTACAGAGCCATCCCTTCCTTGTAACCTGCCATGCAAAGAATCATCTGTCAATGTCATCTGTCATCTCTGTAATCCAACAGGCATTTCCTGACATCCAGGAAACCAAGGCTGGAATAAGTGGCTGAGGGCATCTTCTAAAGGTCTGTGAGGTCCTTGCAAAGGCACAGCTCTCCTCTCCCATCACCCATGGAAGTGGGATGACTTCTGCAGCTCCTACAGAGAGATCAGCTGCAGGCAGATACAGATTTCCCTCAGTGCCATGTTCATTCCTCCCCTTCTCCTGGGAGATTATTCAGGTTTGTGCATATTTTTAGATGCTAGAAATCTTTCTTATGTTGTAGCACCCAAAACTGCAAGAATACTGTGTCAGGGGAGGTTTATTTTGGATATCAGGGAAAGGTTCCTCATCCAGAGAGTGCTGGGCACTGCCCAGGCTCCCCAGGGAATGGGCACAGCCCCGAGGCTGCCAGAGCTCCAGGAGGGTTTGGAAAATACTCCAGGGATGTATAGGGTGGAGGTGTTGGGGTGTCTGTGCAGGGCCAGGAGCTGGATTTGGTGATCCTTGTGGGTCCCTTCCAGCTCAGGATATTCCATGATTGCATGACCTTTCTTCTGCAGTTCTCCACTTCTGTCCTTTCCTCAGGTTTCATAGTTCTTCAGCTCCTGTGCAGCTCTTCCCTGTGCCTGGTGCTCCCATCCCTCCAGGAGAATTTTTCCCATGGCTTCAGGCAGAAGAAATTGCAAGAATAATTTACCCAGCCTCTGAGGGGACTGGCAAAAATTGCATCCAACAAAGATGGCTTCATAAACAGGGTCAGGGAACAGCGAGCTGGCCCTGGCATGGGGATTTATTCCAGCAATGTGAGCTGGGAGCTCAGCTGTGTGGTCATTGCTGTGTGAGACCCTGCTGAGTCACACTTGGTGTGTTCAGTCACCCCATGATCTCATCCCTTGAAACCACTGCCTAAACAAAAGCAGTTTTCACTTTGTTTCATATAACACAGCTCATTAACGTCACCGAGCTGCACACTGGCTCAGGGATCAGCTCCCTGGGAATTTTGGAAGGGACCCTGGACTGCAGCCCTCAGCCTGGCTCTCTACCTGTTGTCTTTCCAAACAAGCCTGGGATAGGCAGCCCAGCCAAGCCATCCAGTGTCCAGTTACTGGAGTGAGACTGTCTGGAGCCTCACATGAAATATGCCTGGGAGGAGCCCGAAGCTCGAAGCCAAGGCTGGACAGGGAATTAAAAGGTCCTATTTTGGGTGCTCTTGCTGAACATTCCACTTGAAGGAATTTCCTCCTTTTAAGAAAGAACATGGAATGGCCAGACACCATTAAAGTGACAATTTTATGTTTTGATTTTGTGTGTCACCTAAATACAACCAGAAATCTGCAGGGCAGGGTGTGATGAATGTCCTAAGGACAACTCTAGGAAGACTCCCAACCACATCATCCTTGGGAATTTTTTATCTTAGGAAAGCAGGGTCTCACATCCTTGATAGGCTGGAATGGAGCTTTTTGTTCTTATTTTTTGCACCTCTTTTTAGAACTTCCTTACAGGGTTTTAAATGTAATCTCTGAAAAGGAAGGAAGGAAGGAAGGAAATTCCAAGCCTCCAGGATAACAGCAGCTCCTCCTGCTGCAGGTCAGGAACTTCCTGGGATAATCAGACTTTTCTGACTGTGTGTTTTAGATTCCACAGAGCAGCTTCCAGCAGCATCACACCAGAGTAGCTAAGTAACCATGAGACATGTGCAAAGACCTTGATATTTCACCTTTTATAATAAAAAATAGAGCCAGACTAGTCTGAGAGCCTCCTGCCCCAAAACAGTTTAGGTTTAGCTTTTCCTGGTATTATATAGAAGACTCTTAGTCTTCCATAGACTGAAGATGTGTGGGGAGACATTAAAAATTAGACTGTTTGATCAATAATATCATGTTTTCTGGCTGTGTTTGGTTTACGAGTAGAGATGCAGCACTAGGTTTATCCAATACTTTCTGAGTTTCTCTATGAAACTTTAAAAAAAATCAGCTCTTTTTGTCAATAAACTGGCTTGTAAATTGAAGTTTCAGTTAAAAACTCAGTCATCAATTGAGCACAGATGGTTTCTCTAATCCTCTGCTCTCCCAGCCCACACCAGCAAAGGTAAGGCACTGGCATTTCTCATTTTTCCTTTGCCTCTGGGTATCTTATGTTTTTGATACTGCAGAGCACAGCAGGGCAATACAAGCAGCACCACATGAAGGTCCCATGTCCTGCCAAATCTCCCTACACAAGTCAGGTCTGGGTTCGTGGTACTTTTCCATTTTCAGTTCCCTGTGGGAGTCCTTCCACACCTCTGGGGTGGATATAATTGATTTTTCTTCCTTGGTGATGAATAAAACCTCTGAGCTTTGCCTCTCTTTGGACTTTCTCATTCCCTTTTATCATCCTGTTCCCTCCCCATGTTCATACTGGCCTTTTCTGGGACTTTTAGCCATTATCATTCACACAGTGTGGATGATGTGATTACAACTTCTGTGTAATCACCTATTTAACCTCTCCTGGCTGCCCAACTGCTCCATATCCTCACTCTTCTCTCTTCTGACACATAGAGGTCTTTGCTCCTTGTTCCTCATCCTCTGCAGGATCTGCTTCCTTGCTGCTCGTCCTAGGATCCTGTGACATCTGCTGGAACTCCAGATTTCCATAGAGAAGGACCAGAAAACCACAAAACCTTGCCTTGCATGCCCATGGTGCAAAAATAAACCGTGTTAACCTTTTATTGTTCCACGAGGTTGTGAAGAGCCAGACCTGCCCACCTAAACAGGCAGGGAGAACTTTTCCATATCTTTTTACAAGTCCCTGCCCTGTAATTCAGTGACGCTGCTTAATGTGCTCAAAATTGCACCTTTTTTTTACCTGACAGAAGAAAATAAATGGCCAGATTCCATCCTGCTTCCCACTTTGAATAGGAAATTGCTCCTTAAGCAGTCTCCTCCGTGCAATCAGGGCTGAAAAAATCAAAGGCACGCTGCCTCAGGGTCTATCACACGTGAAGAAATCTAACTCCATGCAGGAATACCTGTCCTGCCTCGCCAGTTTTTGGTTGCCAAAATGCTCTTCTGCCAGCTCATTTCTGCATGCCAGAGGCTGAAGGATCTTCACAAACATGTGTGTCCCCAGGGGTGGATGGAAGAAAGAGCCCATCACTTGCTCAGAGTTGTTCCAGGGATGTTCTGTGGCCCTGCAAGTCCCTTTTTGTTGTAGCAGAACTTCTCTTACTACACCAGAAATTGATCCACTGGTGTTAAAACAGTGGCTCTCCAACCCAGAGCCCAGTCCTGGACAGAACCAGTAATTAGAGATTAATAAACCAGTAATTGCAGTAATTAGCCAATAATCCCACCCCCAGGATCTGGGGTACTTCCTGACCAAGCACACCCCAAACACCAACAGGTTTTCAGCCCTGCTTTTCCATGGTTTTTGGGTTTTTTTCCCCCCCTAGTGAAGATCAAGCACTCTGGAATTCACTGATGAGATGAAAATAAAAGAAGCAACAAAACTTCAATAAAATGCTCAGTCTGTAAAATAACCAAGAGAATTTAGCACAGACCACACAGAGAAGATTTAGCACAGGGCAAAGAGAGGAACAGGAAACCAACACAGACAAGATCCACCTGGTTCCCTAATAACTAATGGCTTGTACAAATTTGGAAATCAGCACAAAATTAAGCAGTGTGTGATTAAAAGTGATTCCTGATTATCTCCACATGTGTCCACATTCATTCCCAAGTGGCAGCATTTTCATGTTGTCACCACTTGTTTATCTCCACAATGCACTGACATCTTCTCAACCTGCAGGTCCTGAAACACTGATCTTATAAAAATTAAAAAAAAAAACCAACTGAAAACAAACTAGTGACAACTCCCTGTATGGGATGTGGAACTGACAATGGCATGAGATTTGCAGTTTCATTAGCTTGGTTGGCCATATTTTTATATTTGCACTGTTTGCAGACAAAGAGAGTTCAAGAAATATCCATCAAAGAGATCAGGCATTAGCACTAAGAAATAAGAGGTTTACCTCTCAACACACCTCACAAGGCAGGAAGTAAATAAAATAAAACTGTGCTAGGGAGAATATATACATATGCTATGCTGGCATGGATACAAAATGCTAGTGAAAATAAAATTGACACTTAAAATCAAATAAGAAAGTATTTCTAAGGCCACTGCAGGTAATTCAAAAACCAAGGCAGAAAATCCTACTTTTAGGATATTTTTTTTGCAGTCATTTTTGTCAGAAGCAAATGATGTTGTGGATAGCTCATCACAGAATGGTTTGGGTGGAATAATCCCCATTTTTCTACATGAAACCCGACCAGCTTGTTCAGCATAGATTAAAACTTCACATCATCAGCCTTGAGTGTTCTCTCTGGGAATTTGCAATGCCTGATTGGCTTTGGACCCATCCTCCCCTCTCCCTTGCTGGGGATCAGAGTTTGTGCAGCCTGGCCAGGGGATTACCTCTGCTAATTAGCTCTGCTAATTAATTACCTCCCACCCAGTTGTGGGATGGATGACAGCTCACAGGAGCTGTACTGGGTGGCAGAGTGTGGCTGAGCAGGGATTGGCTTTGTGGGAAGGCTGCTCCTCACATCCTCCTTCATTTTCCATGTCCCCAGGATTCAGGGTGAGTTTTCAGACTGGCCTCGGAAGGGTGGAGGGGAAATCAGAGCTACTCCTTGTCCCCACGGGACAGCACTGCAGGTATTAAAGTTAGTCTAGCCCTTGTCTTTAAATCCAGATGGCTTCAGGATTTAATTAGTAAGTTGTTTGTGCTTCTTCTTTTCTCTGTTGAAAACCAAACCGGCCCCAATCTTACGAGGAATACATAAAACATTTAATTTATGAAGTTCTGGGACATAATCAGCAGCACAAATAGAAGAGGTTTGGACCAGGAAAAGACTTCAAATGAAAACCAAAGCAGGAGGTAGCAAAGGGTGCTTTTGCACGAAGAATGTCAGCTGCCTTTATCAAGAATTCACTCAGATGGGCAGGGATCCCTGCAGCCCCCTCTTTAGGAAAGGATTGCCACAGGAACCCCTGTGGCTCAGGGGAAGGGAAGCAGCAAATGGAAAATGCCTTTCAGCCTTCAGGAGTGGCATGGGTTTGTGATTAGATGCACTGTTAGGCAAATGCCAGCTTGATTTCAGCTCTAGGCTGAACCAACTCCCAATAATCACACGCAGAATATCCCATATAAAAAAGCCAGAAAAGTTTTAAAATTAAATAACTTTTTATTTTATTTTTGAACATTTGGCAAATGCACCCAAGTATTGCGTTTTAACACCTCTTATGAATATTTTTCTCCATAGTCAATGACCTCTGGTGCCCCTTTGCTTTCCAAAACAAAAACTTTTCCCTCCGTTTCTCCACCCAACCCTTCCAAAACAATTTTTGCCCTGTGACTTCAAAGGGTATCACAGGAGATGTAGTTTGATTGTAAGGCCAGAAAAGCAAGGAATTGCAATGAGATGAACCTGAATAATGGCTCCTGGGAGGACCTGGAACAGTTTCTATGGACACAGAAGGGTATTGAAGCCACCATGCAAAAATTTTTCACTAATATGTAAACCAAAGTGTTCTGATACAGAACAGTTCAAAGTCTGCATCATCCCCAAAACAACCTCAGGATGATACTCAACTCCTCATTTTTATTTTGCATGAAAGAAAGCACACTGGTGGCAGAGCAAGGAAAACCACAACAATTTCAGCCCATATACAAGAACTTCCCCTTGAATAATAAAACTGCCTTGAAGTTCAATGCTGACTTCAAAGGATCTAGGCTAAATTCAGATCACCAAGCATGATTAAGGACTTCTTTGACCAGTCTGTTGACATTCTTATGTGTATTAAAGACCAGCAGATGTAAGGGGGAAGGTTACTTCTGGTGATATTTCATCCCAGGTACAGAAAAAAAAAATTACCCCAGAAAACATAACCCTGTCTGGATTCTGAGAATTGCTACATATTTCTTGGAAAACATAAAAGAAATTGTGAATTTCCCCCTCAGCCTGTGGGAGGACACTGTGTGGACAAAGCAGTTTTGAAGTGGTTCACTGCTCTGCCTGTAATTGCAGGAAGATTTGGGGTTTGGTGGGGTTTTGGTTTCTATTTTTTACTTACTAATGATGCTGTTGTATGTTCTGGGACCTGTTAAGTATAAACAGACGTGGGCTTATTGATGCTCCAGCAGTGCTTTCTACTGTTTCAACTGCCTTGAAAAGCAAGCACTTGTGCTCCTGCTTTGTGAGTAATAGACTGGTTTTCCTTTTCAGTTGGAAAACTTACAGGTAGGAATTTATTCTGAGGTGACAGGGGGAGGTTTTGGGTCATGGAGTCCTCAGAACTCCTACACTGCCTGAGATTATCTCACCCTGAGTGAAACCCAACTCTCCCCACATCTGTCTCCCCAAATATGCAGGGATGAGGTCGTTCCTGGAGGAAAAAGAGGAGGGGTGATGGAATAGAAATTCTGCCACTCCACCTGCAAGGGAGTGGCTCACACACCTCGTGGAAAACCATCCCTGCACATTTCCTGGTATGCACCCAAAAATATGCCCACCATGGCTTCCAAAAAACTCTCCAGCTCACCTTGCTTCCCACTCAGCACTAATGCTGGTTTACAAAGGGTTTGGGTTAGAAGGAGGGAGGCAAAGAGGGTTTTTTTCCAAAATTTGTTTCAGATTCTAAATAGCAGATGAACTCTTCTGAAAACCTTGCTTTGATGGTTGATGACGAGCAGGTGAGTGTTTGGCTGACAGCTTCAGAAAAATCAAGCCTGTGATGCTGAATAATAGAATATATAGACAGAAAAGAGCTGATCTCTTACTGACATTCTCCCCCAGCACTGCAAAATTGCTCTCAGCGACACATTTTCCTGAATCCATTTCCATGGTAGACAAAGGCTTGTGCTTTCAACCTGCACAGGGGGGAATGGATGAGAGAGAGAGACAGCATCCTGCTTCTTGGGCAAAAGGCTCCTTAACGAGCTCTGTCTGGACTAGCACAAGGATGGGAAGCTGTTTTCCTTCTCCCACCTGCTTACAAAGTCCAGCTGGGAGATTGACAGTGCTGGGCACTGCCTGGGGGTCCACCACAGGATGGTGGGGGTGGTGAAATATTTGGCAAAGTGATGGTTGAAGTGCAGGCAATGGCCACAGGGCAAAGGTTTGTGGGGTTTTTTTTAGGTCAGCAAAAAAAACAAAAACAAAAACAAAACCAAAACAAAACAAAACAAAAAAACAACAACAACAACAAAAAAAAAAACTATGTTTATGGCCAATAGTCCTTTTTCCAGGCCCTGAAAACTTCTTTCTCATTAAACCAGCCAGTAAAAGCTGAGGCTGAGGAAAGATGTTATCTCTCACACCAGATGCAGCCTACGGAAATAAGATTCTTTGTTTAGGGCTTGCTAATCTGACCTCCTTCCAACCATAGCCCCTGTTCTCTTCATTTATTAAATTCTGTTATCAAACTTATTGGGGTAGAAATCCACAAGTACACCTTTTTTTTTTTTTTT
>VZTT01046452.1:960-34443 GCA_013400855.1 Buphagus erythrorhynchus | reverse complement strand
GTTTTTTATCTCCCTCCTGGTTATGCTCGTGCCAGAGGGGCAGGGATGCTGCTGCATCCCTTACTGGACCAGCTTCTCCTTCATAAAAGGGCAGAGTAACATCAGCCCCACAGCTGCACCTGGTTTGCAGTGGGGCAGACAGGATTGGGATTTGCTGCAGGTGCAAAGCACTGGAGAATCTGACACAGAGAGCAGAGCCAGGGACATTCCTTCCTTCCCTTCCTTCTTCCATGTGTGCTCCTTGGAACTTTGACCCTCCATGGCCTGGAGTGCTGGTGCTGGTTCAGCCATAAGCCACGAGATGTTGAAGACAAAAAGCCAGGATCAGGTGCTCCTGAGAGAAGAGAGTTCCCTTGCAATAGAGCAGATTATTCACTTCACTGCAGGGAGTGAACAATTCACCCCCTGGATATGAAAGTGCTCCTTAATCTGAATGGAGATCAAAATGAGAGCACTGAATGCATTCCTACATTAGCAGAGAGGAGACACCAGTCCTAGCCATTAACACTCTGAAGGTGCATAATTAGGGTCTGGAGTTAGAACGGGAGCTTTTGAGTGAGAATTAAGGTTTGGCTTCTTTTTTTACAGAGTTAAAAAGAATTTTGTGGCAAATATCCTCTTCACCCCTGAAGTCTGTGATCCCGCCGGAGTGATGAGGTTGAAAGTACTTCTTTAGGAAAACAAACGACTGGATTTGGTTCAAGAATCAACAGAGGAAGTCCTTTCTCTGCTGTTAGCTGGAGGTTAAGGTAGATGTGATGTTGCCTGTTGGGATTAAACCCTGCAAAATCTGCGGTATGTTTGGGGTAAACAATCTCACACTTCCTCTGCCACCAGCCAGGCTGAGGAGCTGTGTAATCCCAAAACTGCCCCAGCATGAACTGATGCTCCTATGCAATGCCCCATCCTCCACAGGGACCCCAGCAGCACCAGAGTCCCTCTGGGTTTATTCAGGAGTGGATGACAGCAGGGGGACAATTTCCTCCCCCTGAGCACAGAGGCGGTGTTGTTGGGATATTAATAGAGGCTCCAGGGCTTCAAAAGTAACAGCAGAATCTTTAATAAACTTATCAGCTGCCTTCAGGCTGTTGTCTACAAACCCCAGAGGGAAACGTGGTCCTTGGGCTGCCTCACAGTCCGTGTAAAGTAATTAAGAAATCAAAACAATTGTCAGCGAGCTGAAGTTTGCTATTTGGGGATCTGCTACTCAGCAGAAAGCTCTGAGGTGCCTGCAAACCAAGAAAAATGTTGAGAACTTGCAGAAAGTGGAGCTTACAAAAATTAGAACTCACAAAAGAGAATTACTTAAATCAGCATAACACCTTCACTTAACCAGAATATTGCAGGGGATGGTGCATTTCTGCCTCCTGCAGCACCACAATCCCCATGGAGCAGCTGCACTCCTGCATCTCTTGCCTTCAATGGACAAGTTCTGGCTTTTACCCACTGTGGCCTTGTGTGAGAAACACCAAGCAATTTGCTTTTCCCTTGGAGGTGTGAAAAATCCCCAGCAGAAATTACAGGTCTGGGACTCAAATTCCAATTTCTGTTGAGAGATTTTCACTGCCATGTACAGCCTGTGCTGATTTTCATGGGCTACCTGCTATCAGATGTGTGTTTGCTTCTTGCTCTCACCACTGCTATTTCATCTTTACCTTGTAAACAAAATGTCATTGCCTTTCATGAAGAAGTTATTTTCTTGCTCCCTCTGCATCAGATATTTTGCTGCTCAACAACAAAACTTCCCTCCAGTGCCACCTGCCATAAGTTGTGTCCACTCAACCTAAAGTTGGAGTGTCTGTAAGGTATTAAAATAATCCCCATTCCTAAAAGGCAGACAGGAACCACTTTTATTTGAACTGCAAAGGAGAGACCAGAACCCAGCAGAGCTGGGGTGTGAGGCTGTATGGTGGGAAAAAATGCACATTGCAAACCCAAAATGGGGGAAATGCTGCTGCTTGTTGCCCTTTGCCTGTGCCACAGCACCCCATGAGAAGCAGAGACCCCAGATGAGGAACCAGCTTAAAGGTCACAGAATCATGGAATGGTTTGGGTTGGAAAGGACCTTGAAGATCATCCAGTCCCACCCCCTGCCATGGGCAGGGACACCTTCCACTATCCCAGGCTGCTCCAAGCCCCATCCAACCTGGCCTTGGACACTTCCAGGGATCCAGGGGCAGCCACAGCTTCTCTGGGCACCCTGTGCCAGGGCCTGCCCACCCTCACAAGGAAGAATTTCTTTCTTAAATCTAAATCTTCCCTCTCCCAGCTTGAAGCCATTCCCCTGTACTGTCACTCCATGTGTTTTTCAAAACTCCCTTTCCAGCCCTTTTTGAGCCCCTTTATGTACCTGGGGACAGAAAAGTGAGAAATTAGGGAAAAGAACAACACTGCACGTGCTGGACTGACAAATCCAAAGAGCTGAGCCTTTCTGGGAAGCAGTGGAGGATGCTGCCTCACCCAGCTCCTCTGTGAGCAGCTGGAGTAAGAGACCATTCATCACCACCTGAATTCCTGTGGTGGGTGGATTTTTGGGGACTAATAGTCACTGCTCACCTCTGTGTGAGAGAATTCCTAAATTAAAAAGAAGCTGGGCTGCAGGCACAGGGCAGAGAGCAGCAGACACCCTGTGGTACAGGACAGACATCCTGCTTTTCACTCTACCCCTCTTCCCAGCTCAGCTTCATTACCCTGGCAATAGTCCAAATAAACCACATTGGAATTCTTCTGGAATTCTTCTGCATCAAGATAACATCCCTCAAAAAGGCGACCATCCCATTAAATTTACCTCCAAAACGTGGAATCACAATTTCTCAGTCAGTGGAGGAAGGCACCTGACTGAGAATGGGCCAGGCATATGAGGGTGAACCTTCATCAGGCAGGACAAGTGTCATACTTGGATAACCCCGAGTGAACATTTCTCCAGTTCAGTTTTTATTCCATAATTCTATTCCCTTTCTTTCTGAAGCCTTGTAAATACTGGGCATCCACAGCATCTTGCAGTGAGAGGTGCCAGAGGTGACAGGATGACTTGTGAAAGGAATTCTTCTTTTCTATGTCTCCTTTCCATTTCTTTACATACTGCTGCAAAAAAAAAAAAAAAAAAAAAAAAAAAAAGGATACCTTCTTGGGCTTTTAAAAAATTCTCCAAGTTAGCTATGAAAAGAAATTAATTCTCATTTCTTAGAAACAGGTGAAGTTTGATCTGAAGTCTCACATCCAGCAGGAGACTTCTTTTCAAGTCAAGAATGAATTGGAGGAACACCAGGGTTTAGCAAGAGTGACAGGTGTGTTAAAATTGACTTTAATGAATTGCTGAGAAAGAAAAGAAAGCTTTTTTAGTCTAATAATAATAAGATTGAAGGGAGTATATGAAGGTCTGCCCAGCTAAAAAAAAAACAAACCCAAAACAAAACTGGATATAAAAAGATAATTTCTTTGTGTCTAGCAAATACTTTTTGGGGTAGGGCAGAAATTAATTAATTTCCTGTGCAGGAAAGCAGATTTTGGTTAGAGACAAAGCCAATCTTTCTAACTGTAAAGCATCCAGCCTGTGGTCTGGGGTGTGTGGGAATCCCCAGGACTGGGTCAGTCACCCCACCTGGACAGATGGACAGATTTCCTGTCTGCTTCCACTTCCCAGCCCCCCTGGCCCCATCATTGCTGCCCTCCCAGCTGCCTTCAGAGGATCACCAGTATTTCATAGTGACACCTCAGCTTTTCTATCAATCTTTCCCAAAACGTCTTGGAAAAAAAACCACCATCTTCAATTTCTCTTTCTCTCTATTCTAAAGGCCAGGTTCTTCCCTCTCCCCATTTCTGCTTTCTGGTCCCTCAGCCAGCTCTGAACAGGATGAGAGGATTTCTCTCCCCATGCAGGTAAGAAGAGTTTTAGCAGCATGAAGCCAGTTTGTTTTTCTAAGAGTTCTACTTCCCAGGTTACCTCTGTTACAACCTCCAGCAGGACTCTCACTCACCTTTGTATGAGGCTCTGCTTTTGGAAACTGCTTTGAGGGTGTGAGTAGCTTCACCTCATTGCATTTAACTGCATGGAAACACAACTTCTGATGTGCTTTCAGTGCTTCAGCAGCCACAGCTTGTCTTGGCAACCTGTGCCCTCACAGGGAAGACTTTCTTCCCAAAATCTATTCCAAAATCTGTGTCAGTGTGGAGCCACTTTCCCTTGTCTTGCATCTGTTCCTCACCATTGCTGAAGCACCACTAATAGTGATTAATTGTTCATATTTGGAGGGAATTGAAGGTTCCCAGGTGTCTGACAGAATGCAAGGAGTAGGGGGACTTTCTGCAGAGGAAAAGGAGAGGACATGAGCAGATCTCAGCTAAAACTGAGCTCATCACACCACTGATCCATCAGCTTGCTGTGATGACTCCAGAAATTATAAGGACCAGAGCCTTAAAACAAATTCTCACAAACAACACTGAAAGCTAGAAGAACTGCATATTTGAAGTGGTTTTTTGGAGCCTCTGTGGCAAAACTTTTTCAGGGCTCTGTGAAGTCCCCAGACCTGTGGCAGGCCAGATGTTCAGTAATTATAAAAACATCTCGCACACATATGAAGCAGAATAGCTCCAGTGAGGATACCACTCATCTGCCAAATGAACAAATAAAATCCAGTCATTTTTAATGGTATTGGTTTGCAGTGACATGGGAGTTTCTGTTCACTGCTCTAGAAAATAGAAAACTTACAGCAGCCCTGTGGAGCAGGGTAACTGAGGAATGAAGCACTCTGAGCAGGTCTCTTCCTTTTAAGCCTCTTTTCCTCAGGAAATCAGGCTCTACAGTCATGTTGTGTGTGTGTTATCTGCCTTCCTGTGTCAGCCTTAAAGAAATTTTAGCCCTTTTTAAAGCATTAACCAAATCTGACAAGCAGAGTGAAGCCCAAAATATATAATGGCACATTAAAGATAAAATTTATATTAAAATACTGGTTGGGAATGATCCCCAGTGCCTCTGTGATGAGAATGGGGGAGTCTGCAGCTTGTTTCACTTCAGATATTCTCCACTCAAAAGACATGGACAATATCTGAGCTCCCTTTGTGTCCCTCTGAGCAAGATGCTCTCCAACCCCATGACCAGTATGGCTCCTAAAGATAAAAAAAGAGCTTTTATTTTCTGCTGATCATTTTCAGCCCAGAATGGCAAAATGCTGCAGACAGTGTAATGTGAGCTAAAGGCTAAGAAAAATTAAAGCACAAGTGGGCAAAGAGTGTGACTTTTAGCTTTGCCTTGTTATTCATGCTGCTGTCTTTCTCAGCACTCCTCTCCCACTTGTCTGGCAAATTTAAAACACAAGGAGATAAAATAAAAGGTTTCATTTCCAAAACCGGCTTTTTTGGGGTTTTTGGGTCTTTTTTTTGTGAATGGTTTTCAAGCCCTTTCTGATCTGCTGTGGATGGAACTCCTGCAGCCACACTTTCCTCCAAGCATGAAAGGACTTCAAACACTCAAGAGCTGTGCAAAGCATTTGTGACATGATGCAGAAAATCAATAATACCATTTTGGAGAACACCTAAATCAGAATAGTTCTGTCTACATGCACAGTCCTTGCACCCTGGGATCGGCTCTCTTTTGCTTCTGGGTGAACTGAGGTGCAGAAGCAGCCTGGGAATTTATTGCAGAATAAGCCAATACTCTTAAAATAGTAAGTGCAGCTGTAACTGCCCCAGTGGATGGTCTGCCCTTTTCCAGAACTGAGTTGTGAGGCTTTTTACCTTTTCTGTGCTCTGTCCTGCACATCCCAGCCTGGAGATGCCAAGGGATGAGCTGAGAGCCATGAAGCCCCATAAATTTCCAGCCAAAATGTGACCAGTCCCTGCTGAGCACCCACTTGCCCACAGGTGCCAATTGCTCCCTCAATAGTAAACAAGGAACAGACAGAGATTTCACACATTAATTCTCTTCCTTTTGACATATACAGTGAAGAATAAAAAGACTCAGGGCTTGTTTTCTAGCTGCAAGGCACACATAGTGTTCACACCATTTTTTTCTCCCCAGACTTTTTCTCTCCTGCCTTGTCTGTTGTCCTGCCTTTTGGGAATGATCCTTGGCAGATGGCATCCCCTGAGACTGTGCTGTCTAGGAAAGCACCAGCACAGAGTGAAATCACACCCAGGGTGTACAGGATGGTGAACCAGGGCTGAAGGCTCCTCCTGGGGCTGTTTGGGGACATCAGAAAGGAATCATTCTGCAGGATGGCACTCCTGAACCAGTTCAGGGATGCACAGACATGGATGAGCCATGTCCTGGGGGCTGGAACAAGTCCTGGCTGTCTGCAGCCTGTGCTGGCAATGGGCCCTTCAACAAGGAGTTTTTTATTAATTAACTCCAGCTTTGTCCCCAAAACCTCTGCTGTGAAAACATGGTCAGCCCCAAATGACAAAGACAGGATTTGCCTTTAGGATTGCAATTGCAATTGCAATTGTAGGATTTGCAATTTAGGATTGATGAGGTGCTGGCAGAGAGTGGAACTTGTCCCGAGGATTTTACACATCTCATTTCTACCTCTGGAGACCACTGAAGCAAGAGAGGCAAAAAAGCAAAGCAAAACCACATATTGTCTTTATTTTCTCATCGTGTCCAAGAGAGGAGGAATAATGCAAACACCAATAAACCCAATGGCTCTGCTGGGAGAAAATCCTGTCGTGTTTGGAAGAGGCTGTTGACAGAAAACTGGAAGTGTTGAAAGCGTCGCTTTGTTTGAGGTATTTATAACCATTGACAGTGCTGGAGTTGGAGGCAGATTAAATGGAAGGAAACTGGAATTTTAAAGCAAACCCAGGTGTGTTCAGGATGGGGATGGGCTGTGCCCCATGCTCTGCTTTAGCTGCCCCTGAGCCCTTCTCTGAAGTGAAGCAAAGCCACCTTTCACACCAAAATTTCAGGCTGATTTTCTTCACTGCTTCCTGCACAGCCAGTTGAGTTGGCCAGGCATTATCAAGTGTGAAATGAGCAGGAGAGCCCCCCTCAGATGTCTGTGAGCAGCAGGCTAAAAATACAATGAACTGGGCCACTGGTGTGCCCAGAGCAGTGAGTGTCCCCATGCCAGAGCTGTTCCTCAGCCTGTGCAGCAGAGGAGCTCATGGGGGAGATGTGCAATGATCCCTCGCAATTTTAATGGTCTGTGAAACATTCCCTGTGACCACTTTGGGCCAGCAGCCATCTCCCACAGGCTCTGTGCAGATGTACAAAAATAAGCTCATTTTCAGGTTGCCCTGCCCAAATTCTGCTGCCACTTCCAGGGCTGCAGCTCTGCTGGATGAGTCCCTGCCAAGGCAAGATGTGGGGATCATTGCATGAGACAAAGGATTTTCCACATGGGACTATGGCATTGTTAATCACCAAGTGCCAGAAGGGCTTTCCCAGAATGGAAAAGAATCATTTTTATGCAAATACATTATGGAGGATTTGTTTATAAAGCATTCTGGGGGATTAAAGTATGTTTTTTCCTTTCTCAGACAGTGGAGCACAGTGGGCAGAGCAGTGCACAAGAGAGACAGTTCTATTTCCAGCTCTGACAATGGCATAAAATATATGAGTGGGGCAATTCACCAACTGTTAAATGAGGTAAGGAATCTTGCCTTGCTTACTTAAAAAAAAAGTTTTGAGAACCACTGATTTTAAAAAACCCATAACAGATCTGCATAAAAAAATTAAAAACCAGAAAGTTGCTTTAAGGCATTCTGCAGATGATACTCAGAGACAGCAAGAAAGAGAAGAAGAGTCAGTGGTGACTTTGAAAAACATATAAATTCCATTTCTATCTTTTGTCCCACTTTCCCTACTCAGTCCTTCCCTAAACTTCTGCTTTTCACAGAGAAAACTCCCAAGGTGTGACTTCACCCACGATCAGACATATTTATTTGAAACTAGGGTTGGGAATGATTCTGACTTTTGGAAAAGCAAACACAAGACTTTTGCACAGAATCAAACAAAAAAAGATAAGTGAAAAATGATGTCTCTCCACTTTTGTACTGAAGCAGAGAGGTGCTGGAGGCAGAAGGTGAAGCACAGCCTCCCAAGAACCTTGGTGGATCCCGTTTCTGCATGTTCAGACCTGGGATGGGCTGAATTTTGGGCAACTCTGACTGTGCAGACAGTGATGGAGGTGGAAGGGGATGAGAGAAGAAAGGGAGAAGGAGGTCAGAATGATCTCTTAGGACCTCCAGGAAGGAAGGGACCTCTGGGGTCATGGAATGAAATCCCACCACATCTTCCAGGCCCCATCCACACAGCCAGCTCAGTGCCCTCCTCAGCCCCCTTAGCCCAGTGAGATAATGCCCATCCCAAAGTGCCACCTTTGAGGAGATATTGAAGACCTGAAGCAATTAAGCTCTTTGACCTGTTTGAGGCTTTTTCTTCCTCCTTATTTTTCTCCTTTAGGAGTGAGGAGGCTCTAGCCCAGCAGGAAAGGCTGAAACTGAACTGGGGTGCAAGCACTGCCCCCTGCAAGTGTCAATCCCATCAGATATAAGAATCCCAGCGTGGACTTGCATTAACCACTGCCTGCTTTCTCTGGAATGATGAAACACAGATTTCAAACTGGTTTCCTGCAGGTTCTACCCTTTATTTACCCCTTTCAAAATTTACCCAAATGCATACTAAAATACCGTTATGATTTTGCTTGATGAAATTTAACATAATGACTTTGCAAGTTTATATGTAGCTCTCTTTTGGGGATCATTTTTGTTGCCTGGCCTTTTCCTCTTTTTGTTGTGAAGGTTTAAACTGCTGGAGGGACAGTTGTGATGTAACTGGGATGGCTGATGGAGGGGACAAAAGCTTTGGATCTGTGTCAAAACTTTCAGGGGACTGGTTGAAACTATTTCAGGGGTATCCAAGGGTATTGATTATCAGTGAATCTGAATAATCAGCCTCATTTTCCAGAGGAAAAGAGCTGCTAGGTACAGCTCAGTGCTTTGTGGCACGCTGCCATTCTCTCAGCTTTTTAATGTGACCCACAGGGGTCTGCTCAGGGCTGTTGCAGCCCAGACAGTTCCATCAAATCTCACTGCTTTGGACTCCTCTGGAAGTGCCACATGGGTGAACTTCTCCAAAACGGGTTCCAGTGTGAATAACATGTCCTGGTGCTCAGCTGCACCATGATTTTGGTTCCAATATTTACTCTGGAGCTCCTCAGGGAAGTGAACCTGATTTATTCAAAGCTCATCTGCACGGCTGCTAATGAAAATTGTTGCCAGGCTCATCAACATCAAGAGGATAACTTGAAAACAGAGCACAGCAAGCCTGAGTGATGGTATTCCTTCCATGAGTCCCACCTTGTGGGGAATATGAGACTTCTGTGTGTCTTCCCAGCTGGAAGCCCAGCGAGAGCCCTGACTCTCCCTTCCACTCCACAAAGGGTAGGAGAATTCTCATTTTTAAATTAAGTCTGGGTTTACTAAAAGAGCTCATGAGAGGTTCTGCATTTCCAACCTGTGTTTTAAGAGGCTTCACATTGAGAGAGAGTGGGTGTAGATAACAGGAAGAATTTATTCCCTGTAAGGGTGGTGAGGCCCTGGCA
Source organism: Buphagus erythrorhynchus (assembly GCA_013400855.1). NCBI lineage: Eukaryota > Metazoa > Chordata > Aves > Passeriformes > Sturnidae > Buphagus > Buphagus erythrorhynchus. The sequence goes on along the minus strand of VZTT01046452.1, from coordinate 24,901 downwards.
CAGGGTGCCCAGAGAAGCTGTGGCTGCCCCTGGATCCCTGGAAATGCTCAAGGTCAGGCTGGATGGGGCTTGGAGCACCCTGGGCTAGTGGAAGGTGTCTCTGCCCATGGCAGGGGTTGGAATGAGATTATATTTATGTTCCCATCCAACCTAAACCACTCTGTCATTGTGTGATTCTATGAACAGGTCACTGCACACTCCACTGAATTCCTCCTGCTGTGCCCTGTAAAGAGCTGCTTGAAGAATTGGCTGACACAGAGGGACTTAAAAGTCAGGCACCCACCCTCCAGGCATGTGGCTTTTGCCAGCAGCCCTTCAGATCTTTTTAACTTTCACAGTCTTTCAAGTTTTTGAGCAAAAGTCTTATTAAAATGCTATAACTATTATGCTGGCTGGCATCTTGTTGCTCTGCATTGTCCATGTGCCCTTTTTCTTCCAGTTTTTCTCTGTCAATCTGATAAATAAATTATGATTTTTGAAGGCATCTCAGTGTTGACATTGGGCTCTCTAAGTGATCTGTGACCTAACACCTTCTGCATCCTCAGCCCCATCTCGAGGCTATCATTATACACAAGGCAGGGTTTTTTCTGCAAATTGCTCCCATGGATTTTTATTTCATAGTGATTGGGTGACACTGAAGTGCTCAGATAAGACCTCAATTGTTCTCTGCTGGACTGTGACACTCTCCACCCTCTGACTCCATGGCCTCTGTGACTTGGCACTCTTTCATCTTCTGTTAATAGCCATAAATCCATGGTTGAATATTAATGTCTCTCCAAGTTTCAGAGCTGGCTCAGCCTATTAGATTATCAGCAAAAGGCACAGATTTTGCAGTGGATTAGGCACAGCTCTCCTTGGAGAGCAGAGCCACCAGGGTTATCTCAAATCTGCCCAGGAAAGGATGCTCAGATAAAAAACATGGCTATATCCCTTTGGAATAAGCCAAGCATGCTGCCACAGGATTCCTAAAATATTTAGGATTACACCCTTATCTTATTTGTCTTTGGGGGAGCTTTACATATCTTGAAGTCAGCAAATATATGGTTTATTTCACTTAATTTCTCATTAACATAAACCTGTTTTCAGTATTAGGAGAGTCATTGGCTTGATGTCACACTGAAGTCTGAGAAATGCTGCAGTTTTGGACAAGTTTAACACAAGTGAAAAACTTTGGAATGCTTTGGTTCTGTCACTTGCTGAGTACACTCTGCTCAAGTAGACACTGATTATTCTCTCTTCCCCTCCCAGCACTGTTACCTCAGTTGCTCTATCACCTTGGCATCCTTGATAAATGAGTGTAAATGACAAATGCTAATAAATTCCTGTGCCATTCACCCAGGTCAAGAAAACAAGCAAACAGAAGATTAATACAACTGAATCAGATACTGCCTGCAGAATAATTAAAGTATTGAAACACAACCTCTTTCTGGTTTTAATAATGAATGTTTGTAAATCACTGTTGCCACATGAGATCATTCAGCATCTCTTCTGCCTTAGAACTTTCAGCCTAATTTTAGTAATGAGTGTTTTTCCAGTCAAACAATGTTCCTTACATTTAAAGTTAGCAGATTAATATGCACATCAAAAATAAGTACATCACCTCTAATATCTCCCTCGTGGCCAGGTTTCACTTTGCCTGACTGAATCGTTATGTATAATTAATATTGGTGTGATTACAGTTTGCCAGATTAAACGATGTGCCTGTGGAGTAATGACAGATCCACAGAAGTTCTTTGCAAGCAGGAGGGATGCACAAAATCTTGGTGACTTCCTTCTACCTGCTGCAGCCTCCAGAGCATATAGTTTTTGTAATGTTTAATAGTTAAGTGGTGTTGACATCTCTCCTGTTAGTCCATGCCAAAGCCACTGATCAGCACAGGAATTAATCCCTCTCTGGAAACTGTAGGGTGCCACAAGGGCTCTCAGGTTGCCAGATGCTGGGGGAAGCTTCACCAGCTCTGGTAGATCCAGAGGTCTTCTGCAGTGTTATTATTCTAAAAAAACCCAAAAAAACAAAAAACAAAACAAACAAACAAAAAAAAAATAAAAACACCAAGATAAAGAAATTTAACATTTAATTTTTAGCATTTCGTTTTTGTTAATAATAATCCTGTTCTATTCTATTTGCCAGAGGAATTGGCAACAAAGTGTGGTGGCAATATAAGAAATAGTCACAGATTTGATGGAGTCACCTTCCCTGGAATTGCTGAAGAAGGTGTGGATGTGCCACTGGAGGATAAGGCTTAGTGGTGAAGAAGGTGATGGTGCTGGGTTGAAGGCTGGATTTGATGATCTTCAGGTTTTTACAGCCTTAATGATTTTATGAGTCTGTGATTCTATGATTTGATTCTGAGAAAAAGCCTTTGCAGCAACCTGTGCCTCAGTTCCCACTGTGATGGACCCCAGTTTACAGCTGGAAGGAATTTGTGAAGATAATCCAGCGTGCTGGCACCTCCAGGCACTCCTGCCATGCACAGCCTTGGAGCTCCTGTGGGTCAGGTTCATAAATCACAGCCCCAGAGCTCCACAGCATNAGCCCCAGAGCTCCAGACCATCTGTGCCCTGACCACCACAGGTCCCATTCCTGTTGCTGTAATTCCAATTATGTGTATTTTTACCACCTCTCTTGGTTTTCAGTTACACATAATGATCTCTACAAAGATGTGCAGTTTATTTATAGCTTATAAGGGACCCAACAATTCGAGGCAGGCTGCACTAAAAGAAGCAGCTTGTTCTCACTTTTTATTCTCCATCCTTTTGTTTGCTGCACAATCAAACATGTTTTTGCAGCTCTTTTGAATTTTCCAGACTGTTAACTGCCCACAATTGTATTTTCTGAGTGAGCCTTGTAACTTCTTTGTAAAAAACTCCACTATAACTCCTTTGAAATGTATAAAGATATTTTTTTTCCTTCCCCTCACAGAAAACATCCTAAATTGTGCAAAAATGGAAGGTCAGGTGTAAGAGAGATACCCTCACTGTTCTCACCTTATTCTTCACCTCTCAAACAAGAAGTTGGTCTCATCTTCTCCCTCCTCCCATGTTTTCAGCTACATCAATGCAAGCACAGAATCAGGTTTTGTGTTTGTTTTCCATCCCCTCTGCCTTTTCCTGTCTCCCTCTATCCAGCTCTAGGAGCTAAGAACTGCTGAGATTTCTGGATGCTTATGGAGTGTTTTTTTTAACACCTCATGTTCTTAAAAAGCCTCATTGTNCTTGAAGTCAGCAAATATATGGTTTATTTCACTTAATTTCTCATTAACATAAACCTGTTTTCAGTATTAGGAGAGTCATTGGCTTGATGTCACACTGAAGTCTGAGAAATGCTGCAGTTTTGGACAAGTTTAACACAAGTGAAAAACTTTGGAATGCTTTGGTTCTGTCACTTGCTGAGTACACTCTGCTCAAGTAGACACTGATTATTCTCTCCTCCCCTCCCAGCACTGTTACCTCAGTTGCTCTATCACCTTGGCATCCTTGATAAATGAGTGTAAATGACAAATGCTAATAAATTCCTGTGCCATTCACCCAGGTCAAGAAAACAAGCAAACAGAAGATTAATACAACTGAATCAGATACTGCCTGCAGAATAATTAAAGTATTGAAACACAACCTCTTTCTGGTTTTAATAATGAATGTTTGTAAATCACTGTTGCCACATGAGATCATTCAGCATCTCTTCTGCCTTAGAACTTTCAGCCTAATTTTAGTAATGAGTGTTTTTCCAGTCAAACAATGTTCCTTACATTTAAAGTTAGCAGATTAATATGCACATCAAAAATAAGTACATCACCTCTAATATCTCCCTCGTGGCCAGGTTTCACTTTGCCTGACTGAATCGTTATGTATAATTAATATTGGTGTGATTACAGTTTGCCAGATTAAACGCTGTGCCTGTGGAGTAATGACAGATCCACAGAAGTTCTTTGCAAGCAGGAGGGATGCACGAAATCTTGGTGACTTCCTTCTACCTGCTGCAGCCTCCAGAGCATATAGTTTTTGTAATGTTTAATAGTTAAGTGGTGTTGACATCTCTCCTGTTAGTCCATGCCAAAGCCACTGATCAGCACAGGAATTAATCCCTCTCTGGAAACTGTAGGGTGCCACAAGGGCTCTCAGGTTGCCAGATGCTGGGGGAAGCTTCACCAGCTCTGGTAGATCCAGAGGTCTTCTGCAGTGTTATTATTCTAAAAAAACCCAAAAAAACAAAAAACAAAACAAACAAACAAAAAAAAAATAAAAACACCAAGATAAAGAAATTTAACATTTAATTTTTAGCATTTCGTTTTTGTTAATAATAATCCTGTTCTATTCTATTTGCCAGAGGAATTGGCAACAAAGTGTGGTGGCAATATAAGAAATAGTCACAGATTTGATGGAGTCACCTTCCCTGGAATTGCTGAAGAAGGTGTGGATGTGCCACTGGAGGATAAGGCTTAGTGGTGAAAAAGGTGATGGTGCTGGGTTGAAAGCTGGATTTGATGATCTTCAGGCTTTTACAGCCTTAATGATTTTATGAGTCTGTGATTCTATGATTTGATTCTGAGAAAAAGCCTTTGCAGCAACCTGTGCCTCAGTTCCCACTGTGATGGACCCCAGTTTACAGCTGGAAGGAATTTGTGAAGATAATCCAGCGTGCTGGCACCTCCAGGCACTCCTGCCATGCACAGCCTTGGAGCTCCTGTGGGTCAGGTTCATAAATCACAGCCCCAGAGCTCCAAACCATCTGTGCCCTGACCACCACAGGTCCCATTCCTGTTGCTGTAATTCCAATTATGTGTATTTTTACCACCTCTCTTGGTTTTCAGTTACACATAATGATCTCTACAAAGATGTGCAGTTTATTTATAGCTTATAAGGGACCCAACAATTCGAGGCAGGCTGCACTAAAAGAAGCAGCTTGTTCTCACTTTTTATTCTCCATCCTTTTGTTTGCTGCACAATCAAACATGTTTTTGCAGCTCTTTTGAATTTTCCAGACTGTTAACTGCCCACAATTGTATTTTCTGAGTGAGCCTTGTAACTTCTTTGTAAAAAACTCCACTATAACTCCTTTGAAATGTATAAAGATATTTTTTTTCCTTCCCCTCACAGAAAACATCCTAAATTGTGCAAAAATGGAAGGTCAGGTGTAAGAGAGATACCCTCACTGTTCTCACCTTATTCTTCACCTCTCAAACAAGAAGTTGGTCTCATCTTCTCCCTCCTCCCATGTTTTCAGCTACATCAATGCAAGCACAGAATCAGGTTTTGTGTTTGTTTTCCATCCCCTCTGCCTTTTCCTGTCTCCCTCTATCCAGCTCTAGGAGCTAAGAACTGCTGAGATTTCTGGATGCTTATGGAGTGTTTTTTTTAACACCTCATGTTCTTAAAAAGCCTCATTGTCACTACAGAAACCCAGACCATCATCTTTTATTTTTCTTTGGCTTCACTTTCTCCACCACCCCCCACTCTGCTTTCAGCAGGCTACAAACTCAGCATCTCCATCAGCACTAAAAATGCCCCCATGACCAACTCTGGGGTAAAGCAGAGAGCCCCCAAAGGAATGTGCTTCACTTTTTTTGTGTGTCCTGACTCAGTGCTCTGAAGTTTTCAGCATGTCTGGAAGGTGTTTTACCCAACACAAATGTTTTCTTGCAGTAACTCCATCAGCTTTCTCCTGCTGCTGCAAGTTCTATCAGTGTCAGTGCACCAGGGCTGGCACTGGGTGATTATGCAAATAAAATCCCAAATTACCGTATTGCAATCACAGTGCAAGTGCTATTAGCACCTGATTCATCCATCACTACCTTATTAACCACTCTGATTAGTGTGAGCTGTGAGGAAACCCTCTGATCTGTACCTAAATACAGCCATCACTGTGGTGGTTCCACATTGGAGCCACACAGATCAAGCAATTATTTCACGAGTCAAAGCAATCACTTCCTGCAGCATCAGCCAGGTTAGAGATACATCAGCAAATAAACAGCCTGGGAGAGCTTTTATTGTCACTGCCATGTGTGGAAACTTTCTCTACTCCTAGATACTGTAGATTCAAAGTATTATGGAATGGTTTTGGTTGGAAAGGACCTTAAAGATCATCCAGTTCCAGCCCCTGCCATGGGCAGGGACAACTTCCACTATCCCAGGTTGCTCCAAACCCCATCCAGCCTGGCCTTGGACATTTTCAGGGATCCAGGGGCAGCCACAGCTGCTCTGGGCTCCCTGTGCCAGGACCTCCCCATCCTTACAGGGAAGAATTTCTCCCTAATATCCCATCTAAACCCACTCTCACTCAGTGTGAACCCATTTCTCCTTGTCCTATCACTCCATGCTCTTGTAAAAAGTCCCTCTCCATATAAGTACAGATATATCTGCTGCAACTGTAAACTGGGTGGCACATCCCAGAAACAAGCTGCTCTTTGTCTTGGGGATATTTAGTGTTCCCAAAATGTGATGTGACTGCCAGAGTTCTTGATCTCAGTGAATTCCAGTTCCTCTTCTGCCTTTTTGGTTCAGCGTTTCTAAAAAAAATATTTTGCTTGAAGCAATCTACTGTAAATCAATCAACCCAAACCAATTCTTTATTTCTTTCCAATGCATACATAAATATATATAGGCATGTAGATAAATCCTCCTTATATACTTTGCTGGGATTTTCAGCACAGTGTTGGAGAGCAGGAATGATTCTTACTGAATTCAGGTTCTGCCAAGTTTTCCTGATATTTTCTGGATTCCTGGATTAGAACTGGATGTATGTATGTGATTCTTGACCAACTCCTCCTGAATCCCAGGCACAAAATTTTCAATAACCATGGAGAAACCTGTAAGAAAGCCAAGAAAAAATGGTTCAAAATATTTTTAAATTGTTTGTGGATCAAAAACTATTTCAGACAACTCAGGTTGCTTCATCTCCTTTAAAATCCAGAGTATTTATTCCTTTAGGAATAGCATTCCTTTTTTCCTGCTAGACAGCTGATGTGTGTGATTTGTGTATCTGGGTTAAGTTGGTTTATCTGAGAATTTTAGAGGGAATCAAAGGGCAAAATGTGTTCTGACGCTTAATTTTACAAGCACATTTGTTCTGCCAAACAATTAATTCTTTAAATTCTTCCAAATGGGAAATCATGCTTTCTGGCCCATGAGCAGACTCGTTATTTCTGACCATAGAGAAGGAAAAACAACAGCCCTTTTTGCAGCTATCAGTCCATGTGACACCTATAATTTACAGCATTTGCAAATACAAATGGAATTAATGCCAGGTGAGGTTTCCAAGGGGCCTGGGAAGTGGATACACTTTGGAAAGGCTGCTGAGCAGGGATCACAGAGGAATGTGTTTAAGGGACAAGCCTGGCACAGCATCTTGAAAACTTTTCCTCAGCGAGGTAGCAGTGCTGGACTCAGCAGTTGGACATGTCTGGGTGAGCCTGGCAGGATTCACCCCTCTTTAAATTCCTGCGTTTTTACAGAGCTGTCTGGACATGTAGGAACAAGATCTAACTATAGCTGACTTAGTTCTGCTGTGCCAATCAAAACAGCCAAGGACTTGGGACATTAGCACCCTGTTATCTCTTTGTCTGTACATCTTGAAATCTGTACAAAAGGGGATTTAACTCTTTCCCTCTTGCTTCCCATTTTTTTTTCCTCCCTGTAACTATTCTGCACTTGCAATTCATTCTTTTCAGCATCTTTAGCTTGTATCATTTGAATTTTTGGCTTTGAGGATTATCGTAGGATTGAAAGGATCTCGATATTCACCCCTTCACCCTCTCTAAAAAAACATTGGAAAAACAGAGTTGATAAAAGCAATAATCTTTCCATGGAGGTGTTCCAGAGCCATCTGGGCATGGCCCTGAGCAACCTGTTCCAGTGAAACCTGTTTTGAGCAGGGTGTTAGATTGGGTGGTCGCTGGAGGCTCCTTCCAACCTAAAATTTGATGTTGTTGTTCTATGAAATTCCAGCTGAACCCTCACAGCCAATACCAGTGTGTTGGCCAGAAATCCTCATTCCCAGTAGAGTGACCTAAGAAATGTGGTCAAGTGAATGTGCCACGGTTTTTAAATTCTAAATTTAGATTTTTAAATACTAAATCCTTGTTCACCTTGAGCTGTTTGTGGTCCCTTTTGTAGAAAGGTGGCACCCCCCCAGAATTTGGGAGAGCAGCTGACCAGCCAAAAATTGCTTGTATGTTACCCATTACCATCAACAGCCCTCTGTCATCTCCTTCCTGAATTAACAGAAGAGTTCATCATAAACCAGAAATTTTCTGTAGACCAAAGTCACCAGGATTTCTGTGCCAAAATCAACCCTAGCATTAGAAAACCTTCCTATTGTATCTCTTGGCTCCTTTTTTTGTTACTATCCAAATTGAAAGTGCCATAGGAGGTAATAAGAATACACCAAACCATTAAAAATCATAGCATATGGAAATACTAAATTAATTTCCATTAGATTCACAGCAATGTGATTACACACATTTTAAAAGTGTTATGCCATATTAAAATGATTAAAGAGAGAAAAATAGTTGTTATGAACTTGACTGATGTTTATTTACAGCCTGGTGCATTCCCATCTCTGCAGGGCACTTTCCTCTTTCACAGCAGTGAGAATTCCTGACAAATGTTCCTCCTGTGCTGCAGTCATTCATCCATTCTCCTGCATCACCCAGCTGATTATTCCTCCTGGACCTAGAACTCTACATTTGGCCTTATTGAACTTGACTTTATTTTTTTCCAGATGATTTTCCCAGTCCAGACAATTTTGGATTTCAGTCTTGTCCTTCTGCCTGTGCATATGGATTGCAAATGTGGTAAGTCTGTAGAATTTCTAACTCATTAATAAAAATTGCTGACTGGTACCTGCCCTATGGAGATTTATGCTTTTGTTTCTTAATACATCATTGTGGTCTGATACTTCTCAGAGAATAGTTATGAATGTTTCGCTGTTTTTCAGTCAAATTCCAGTACAATAAATAGCAGCATTATCTAATCTTTAATTCTCAAAATTGCTTAGGACACTATTTAGTAAATAATGTCCAGACCTTAAGTCATATCTAATATCGATGGGGTTTTTTCCAATCCTCCAGGCCTACTGTTTTGTCAAAAAAAAAAAAATTAAATTCTTCAGCATAAGTTGTCCTTTAAAAAATTAAAAGTTTTGGCTGTTATTTTTTGACTGTTCCCTCTGTTGTCTTCTTCACACTTAGAGACTGAAGATTTATTTCAAGATTATTCTGAAAACTGGAATGATGCTGAGTCACTGTATTCTTCTTTCCAAAGACTGGCACTCTGTAACTCTTTTCCCACCTCAGCCCCACCCCATGTTCCCTAAGGTCATTTCCATAACTCTGTGGGTTATTCCAGTTACCTCCAATAACAGACACAGGTAAATGTTGTCAAGTCCAGATGCTTTGAAACACCTTCTTAATACAAATATTTTTTTCTCTCCCATTTTAATCTGACTTATTGTTTCTTTTCAGTAATGTTAATCCTGACAAATAAGTTTCTTACAACTCCTTGAGCCATTTTCCATGTTGCAATAGTCTATATGTCTTCCTTTAACAGAAATTTCCTAAGGCATTGCCAGTTCTCCATAATTTTTCAGCTTAAAAAGTTCCTTCTGGGTTTTACCTTCTTCCATTTGAGCAAATGCATTTTTCTGAAGACCATTATCAATATCCTGCCCTTTTTTCCTAAGGCTCATCCATGCTGATTTAGTCTCATCCAGACTTTCCTCTTCCTTCATGTTCTCAGTCTGTTTCTACCTATTCTATTAAAAGTTGTAACATCTTTTTTTTCTTTGCTTAGATTTGTTTGGTTGGTTTGGTTTATTTTTTTAGCTGCCCATCACAAATTAGGGTTTATTAACATCCAGAGTTTCCCAGGTTCTTTCCACACCCTGCTGTACCCTCCTTTCCAGACATGTCAAAGAATTCTTTTCATTACCAAGAGGTATCACCGTGATTAATTCAGCTAATTTAACAGAAATGGATTCAAAGCTGCGTTTCACACTGAGAGTTGGAAGGTGGTTTGGGCACTTGATGAAGATGTCATAGAAACACAGAATGGTTTGGGTTGGAGGGGACTTTAAAAATCACCCAGTTCCAATCCCCTGCCATGGGCAGGGACACCTTTCACTATCCCAGGTGGCTCCAAACCCCATCCAACCTGGCCTTGGACACTTCCAGGGATCCAGAGGCAGCCACAGCTTCTCTGGGCACCCCGTGGCCTCACCACCAGTTTTTGTTATGCAAAGAGTTGCTGCCTGTGAATTTTGATAAAATCCTGCAGTTTTCTGGGTGTTTTAGGTGACCCATGCCCCCTTCTTCCTCTCGATTTGAATGCATCTAGCTAAAATAATATTCTTTGAGTGGGGTGTCCATAATGATTCACTGTGATTGCCAAGACTTAGAGGCAAGAATACAATACAAATGTACAAAATTAATAAGCCAGCACTGGTCAGCTCGTGTAAGAGCATTGGGATGAACATCCCAGTAATCTGAGTTTGTATCACACCCTGGCACGTCCTGCTTTGGCCACACATCTCAATTCCACGACCATCACTGGGATCTGCCACTGAGGAGCCAACCCAGATTCTGGAGAGAAGCTCCAATTAAGCAAATCTCTCAGCTCTGTAGTTTTTCCTAATAGGAGCATGCTGCTTTGAGCACACTGTTTGGGAGGATGTAACCTTGCTTTGGGAAAGTCAGCAGTGCAAGAATCCACCCGAGCTGTCCAGCAGATACTTAGGAATTAAGCATGTCATATGAGGAGGAAACAACACATTTTCTAATCTTTGCCAACCACAGGGAGATTCATCTCTCTTACATTTCTTGTCCTGAGATGATGACCACGATAAGAAATGACTTAAATCCCACAGACCTTGTTTTTGCTTGCAAATTGGCTTAAGCTCATCCCCTAATCAGGTAATTGAACCGTTTATGTGTCTTGGCTGAATCCCAGTCTGGGATCATCTCTTATGAAATTATTCCAGGTCATTAACCAGTCTGGTGATCCTGAACCAGTCATTATGGGAAAATACAGCACTTATGGCCAGAAAAAGGAAAGAGGAGCAGGGCAGACTTCGGATAAGAGGTTTAGACCCTTCATCTTAGTTTTGGGACAGATCTGTCAGTCTGCTTCCCAGAATACTATCCCAGATTCCCCTCCCCTCCTTCAGCCTGGCTTAAATAGCTGAGCACCCACGGAGCCTGCCATGGGGTCAGGAGGGCTACCAGGACGATGGCAGGGCCACCTCCCTTCCTGCCAGTCCTGGCATCACTCAGCCCATCACTCTTGTCCTAGACTGTTGTTTGGAGTGGATCAGGGGATGGAAGGGGCAGCACAAGTTAGTGACAACATCAGTCCTGACAGGGCACTGCTGGGGTGGCAGTGTGGTTCACCCACGGGGCAGGGAGGCATCAAAGATGCTGCATTTTGTTGAGAAGGGCTCTCCACTGGTGGTGTTCCTGGAGCTGAATTTAAAATTGTCTGCCTTGTACAGAGACAGGGAGAGCCAGAACACGGCATGAAAACATGACACATCCTCCAGCCCATTCCCTCAGTCTACCATTGCTTTCAGCTCAGAATTTCCTGATTTATGGAGTGCCACAATGGTCTGTGTTTTCTTTTCCACTGCTAACTTTGATGGTGCTTGCTGTTTTACCCTATTGAGCTCTGGGCTGGTTCATAGAAATCCAAGGTATTTATGGAATTACCTATTATAGAGCCAAGAGCTCGTGGCATTTTTAGGTGTCTTGTGTGACAGGAGATAATTCCTTCAGTCCCTGGACTGACACACCTGAAGGCATTGCTCCAGCTGGATGGGTCACACTGTTCTCACCACACTCAGCTTCAGCTCTTCAAGCTGCTGTAAAAAAAGTACAAATTAAGTTTCTCCTTCATTAATCCAGCTCATTACTTTTAAAGAATTAGCCAATGCCCATGGAACTATCCAAAAACAGTTACCTGGACTCTGAACATGAAGGGGTTTTTTACACTAAGTTTTGCCATCAGGTCCCTTCTTTGTCAGTTCCATGTTTTTAAGATTCATTGCATCCATACCATGAAAAGAAGATAAATTCAGGAAGCATTTCTCCCCAGAAAGGGTAGAATAGGCTGCCCAGGGAGGTGGGGGCTGCTCTCAGCATCCATGGAAGTGTTTGGGAAATGAGCAGTGGCACCCAGTGCCCCGGTCTGGTTGGCAAGGTGGTCCTTGCTCAAAGGTTGGACTCAATTATGGAGACCTTTTCCAGCCCTTAGGATTCTCTGAAGCCTGGTGGAAACTCAGGAGACCAGAAGTCTGCTCTGCATGTTATCTGAGTCCTGCTGCTTGGCCTGTAGCAAGCTGTTGTATCTCTGATTTTCCTCCAACAATTTCATGATTCCATTTTCATGGGAAATTCTGGTGGGAATGAGATTAGGGAATCATCTCATGCAATGGCCTCACTCCTCCTCTTTCCCCAGTATGAACATGAAGAGTGGCCTTGCTGGGATGACAGAAGAGTCTGGGGAATTTCTCTGGCAGTGGCAACAGCCTAGGAAAGAGCCTCAGAGCAGAGCAGGTAGGTGGTCACACACCTGTATCCTCTGCTGAGTATTTACCACCTAAGCTCTCACCAGAGTATCCAGGTGCATTCTCCTCCCACAGCTGGAGGCAGAGTTGATATCACAGAATTACAGAATCATAGAAAAGTGTGGTTTGGAAGGATCCTTAAAGACCATCTCATTCCACACCCCTGCCATGGACAGGGAAACCCTCCACTAGACCAGGTTGCTCCACAGCCCAACCTGGCCTAGAACACGTCCAAGGATGGATCATCCACAACTTCTGTTATTTATCTCTGTCTTTGGTATCCTCACCAGCCCTTTTGCTCTCCTTTAATGCATTTCTTGGCAATTTTGGTTGAATTTTGCTTTAACAGCTAATCTGCAGCCAAAAGAATATCCAGCCTTAGATAATCATAATTTGGAAGCTGTGCCACAGCCATCACTGTCAAGATTTGTCCACTGTGCAGGAAAATCCAGAATTTCTCACTAGTACAGTACTGCAGAAAACTATTTAATAAAATAAGAAGTGATCAGAGGTGGGCCACTGTTCTACAAAGAGGTTTTCATATACTGTTGGGCTGAAAATACACAACTGGGTGTTAGAGCTCTCCTCAACAAATGATTTTCCTAGGATTCCACAAGCTAATAATTCATGCTAATTTTTCTCATGTTCACCCTCTCTCCTGACCCCTCAGCACTCTGCTAATGTACCCCAATACATGGAATTATCTGGAATAAGGAAGCATTCCTGGATGGTGAGGACCTGAATTCTGGTCTGTGTTGATTTTAGGAATTGGTTGTTACATTCTCCATAAACAAATAGAACTTAAGGCAAACATTTGCTCCTCACACTTACTCCAGCAAACATGGCTTCAAACATCAGAAGGGGAAAACAAACTCCATGAGCAGCCTCTCAGCTTTCCATCATCTGTGTTCATTTTTCATGTTTTATTTTCCCTGATCCTGGAAGCAAAGCAAAGCAGGAGAAAGCATTAGCATCTAACCACAGTAATTTCCTGAATTCCAGAGAACTGCTGTCAAAACCAAGGATTCACTCACTGCTGGGACATCTGTATCACATTACTGCACTTCCCTGTTCACTCCTGCACCGTGGCCTGTAGTCAGCTGCTGCTCCAACCCAGAAGCTGGAAAAAAAATGTGTTGAGTTCCTACTGTTTTTCAGCATATTCTTACTAATTTCTCTCTGCCCCGCTTCCCAGATTTCTGCCTCTAATCTGTACCATTTTCTCCTGCTGGCTGTCAAGCTGCTGATAGCACACACTTTTCCAGAAATGTATTTTAATTCTTTTCCTCTCTGTATATTTTTGATCTAGTCCCTACTAAAAATAATGATGGTATTTTTAATGATGACTGATTCTTTGACCTGATCCAGCTCTTTATGTAGCTGACGCAAGCAGATTATTCATTGTCTTCTCCATTTTCCATGAGTCTTTGGGAGTCACATCTTTTGTCAGATTGACTCATTGGATCTCCAGATCCCTGATCACCAGGATCACAAGGATTCATTTGGATAGGTCCTTCTGGGAGTTTGCTCCTGGTCTACATGTCAGACCTGGATTTCTCTTGAGAAACTCTATGGATTAATCACCAGAAGAAATCATGATCCTACCAAATGCCCTGAGATGATTTTTAAGGTCCCTTCCAACCCAAACCTCAATGACTTCCAAGGAAATGCTTGAAAAGGAAAAAGGTACATGGGATACCCCCAGGCAAAGATGGTGTCTGTTAAATGGTGGCCCTTTGCACATTGATGTTGTCAAAATATCCTCAAAGTTCAGCTCTCTCAGGCTTCACAACCTGCAGCCTTGAGGGGCAGCTGAGCCTGGCTCAACAGGGACCATGGTGGAACAGGAAATCTAAACTAGAGACAGAAAATGTGGCTCCTTTCCCTGAAGGATCTTGGTTAATACCTTTGTTTCTTTAACTGTGGGAAAATAAGCAAAATATTTCTGAAATTTCTTTCCAGCCCCCTCCTTCCATGTGGAATGTATAATTTGAAAGGCACATCCAGTTAATGAGGTTACCTCCTCTCCAGTAGGAGATCTGATCCCACTTTTGGGGTTTGGATCTACCTGGTAAGTCAGAAAATAAGGTGTCTGCTACAATCACTGGGTGGTTGCTTGAAAAGTTTCAGCTCTGTGTTTAAAAGTTCACCCAACAGTGCTGCCCAAGGCCCCTTGGAGCAGCAAAAAAGAGGAGAAGGTGACCATCTCCCCTTCTCAGCAGCCACTGGTAAGGCTGCTGGATTTCCATGGGATTTGGGAACCACATGGATGATTCCCAAACCCCACCAAAGTCCATTTGCAGAAACAGGACTTGTACCAAAATGCAAAACCAGCAGTGAAGAAATTTGGAAGCTGCAGCTCCATAACCTTTGCCACCTGAAGAGCCATCCTTACACTGGCAAGTCTGACTCGGGGCATCTCATTTTAGCTTTGCAAGGGCATCCTTGCTACATCCTTGGATGGGCATTCACCTGGGAAATACACCTGCATCTGGCCCCTGGCTCCCAAAGAGCTGCTCTCCAAGCTCTGGAGCCCCAGGCTCATTTTCTCTGTCCACTGCCCATTCTCCTCTTGCCCTGCCCTGGAAGGCCAAGTTCCCTGGCTGCAATGACAGAGCAGCCCAGGATCACTTGGGAACAGCTCATAAGAAACTGGTGCTGCCATCCAAACACCAGAGCCATTGCAATAAGGTCATTCCTTTAGAAAACGTCTCTCAGTGGGTGTTCTCTGACCTGTTCACCTCCAGACCACAGATCTCTCAGTAATGTGGTTTTGCTTTTACTGGCCAAGACAAATCTGTTGTGCCCTTCTGGCTTCTAAAGCTGAAATGCAGCCCTGCAGTTACTCGAGAGCCAGCAGAAAGAGAACAAGGCAATGCCACATGTGCCCTGCTAAAAGCAAGTATCTGGCTGATGCCTTCACATGGCCATTGCTATGCCTGTTGCTAAATTCATTATTCTTTTACCTCTGTGGGTTGCAGCAGATTCAATATTCAGACCAGCATCCAGAGACATTATTCAAATACATCTCAAATCTGGATATTTACTCAGGTGCAACCTCTTTATTGGAAATAATATTCCCAGACTAAGTAACATTAACATCACTCAAGGGGACGTTTCTTGTTGGATTAATAGGGAGATTTGCAGAATATGAGGGTTCAAGTAAAAAAAAAAAAACACAAATGCATTTCTGGCTTTCATGGGAATGTCAGGGGAGGCTGAGCTGATCAACAAGGTGCTGAAACAGGGATAAGGAGATGTTCTCCTCCTGCTGTCAGTGCTGCCATAGGGCTCCACTTTGCAATGGATTCCATTTGATTAGAAGAAAAAAAAAGCCAGGCATTACAGAAGAGATGTAACTCTCTCAATCCCTAACTGCCCATGCTATAGAGCCAAAGAGGCCCTGAGGATTCTGGTGCAGAGAGATGGCTGAGCTCAGTCCAAACTTGGCTTTGAAAAGAAAACAGAGAAACCACCACCATGAAATAGGAGGCACACAAAGCTGGTGACTGAAGACATCAGTGCAAGAGGAATTGTCTTCTTCTTTTTCGGGTGAAGTTCTCACAGCTACCCTCATGTCATGGCTGTACCTCCACCATGTGTCCTTGCCCACCTTGTCCTTGCCTTGCTTCGAGCACACATTTTATGGACTCCTAACCCGAGGTAGACACCAGGTGAGGAGCCACTCAGGGGGTGAATTTCCTTAATGCCACAGAAATAAACGAGTCTGAAATTTATTCCTCATCCTTTAGTGTTTCAGGTGGCTTGTTAAAAACAACCCAAAGCCTCACATGTATCGAACACAGATCTTTTTAGTCTGTCATGAGGTAGCTCCTAAAGTAACTGGTTAATTCCAGCTGAAGGCAAAGTTGAGGAACACCACCCAGTTTGCAGTCTAATTTTAGTCTGAGCCTGTGCCACTAAGTTTTGTGCCATGTTTTAATATTTGCTTGTACTTAGTTCTGTTAAATTGAAGTGTGGAACCCTGCAAGCTCCCTATGTTCCCTTAAAAAAGCAAACAATCTCCTGGGAAAAATTACAATGTAGCTTGAACTTATAGAAATAGTACATCGTTATTTATCTTTATATTTGTGCGTCACAAAAAGAGGATTACAAAAGGACTTAAATCTGTTGGGCTTTATCAGAATCCAGATTATTACCTTGTTTCTAAAGCACCCTCCTGGCCTAGACTAAAACACTTGGTGAACTCACCTTTTTGCCCCACCTCTGCCAACAGAGCAACCCCTTGGCCACCCAGCATCACCCTGATGCCCTGAAAGTGCCCCTCCATCCTGGCTGCTAAAGGCAAGCCCTCAAGCCAAACACTCAGGATCCTCTTTGCAAATCCTCCTCTCCTCCCAGCATCTCCATTCCTCTACCCAACTCCCTGTCCATCAAAAGATCAGCTGGTGGGACAACAACAGCTTTTGTTTTTGAGTTTTCTGCTTATCTTATGACCGACAGGATGGAACAATGTCCTGACAGCTCCTTTGTGGGTCATACCAGAGGGATATAAAGCTATTAGGGAGTGTCCAAAAGAGGGCTATGAAGATGGTGAAGGGTCTGGAGGGGCCATATCAAGAGTGGTTGAGGTCTCTTGGTTGGTTTAGCCTGGAGGAGACTGAGGGGAGACTCATCAGGGTCTGCAGCTCCTCCCCAGGGCAGCTCCAATCTCTGCTGTCTATGCCAGAACCCAAGGGAGCAGCTGCAGCTGCCCCAGGGAAGGTTTAGGTTGGATTTTAAGAAAATATTCTTCCCCCAGAGGGTGCTGGGCACTGCCCAGGCTCCCCAGGGAATGGACACAGCCCTGAGGTGCCAGAGCTCCAGGAGGGTTTGTACAACATTCCCAGGGATGGTCAGGGTGGGATTGCTGGGGTGTCTGTGCAGGGATAGGGGTTGAACTGCATGATCCTTGTGTGTCTCTTCCAGCTCAGGATATTCCATGATTCTATGAAATCCTAGTTGGTGTCCTTTTCCAAAAACCGTGTTTCAGGCTTTTATTTACGAGCCAAGGAATCAACCATGAGAGGCAGCCCGTGACAAAGCAGAGGGGCTTTGGTTCAGGGCTCATTCCATACCTGCCATTTGAAGCAGCTGATGGTCTGGATTTCTAACTGGTAGGAAAATACACAGTAATGGCAAATAAACGCTGACATTTCGGTGAAGTGAAATTTCGCAAAGAAATAAAACTGCCAACAGAAATATTTTTGTGTGATAACAGAGCAATTCTTTGTTGCAATTTTGACCTTTTGTAGCATTTTTATTTATATATTTGGTTCTGCTGTGATTTATCTTTTATGCTGTTATTTATTTCATTCTATACATCAGCAACTGCTCTTTTTACATCATCATTAGTAATTTTTCTGTTAATTGCTAATTATTCTAGTAATTCTGAAGTAATTTGCTTTATGTTTTGCTCACTCGTCCCTGAAAAAAAATGTGTTTTGCAATGTGGATCTAAAATGCTTTGCCTGCTATTGGAGTGTTTTATTATATGGCTTTTAACAGAGCAAAAGGCAAAAATAAAAGAGCACCCCTGAGGAATGCTTCATTTTGAACACATCAACATTCCCACTGAAATAACAAACATGTCCCACCAGCCTATAACCACATTTATCTGCTTGTTCTATGTACCCATGCCACCTGCCTGGGCCTCCCAGACAGCAGCATGGCACTCAGAGCTCTTCCCCTTCCACACAACAGCTCCAGCCCCTCTCCTTGGCTCCTGCCCCCTGGATCAGCCTGGGACTGGGACCTGCCCCTCCTGAATGCCCACATTCCTTGTGTGTCCATAGGCACTCATGCCTGATGGTCTGGAAGATGCTTTACCACCTCACTTTATGCCCTGAAAAGTGCTTTGCCACTTCATTTTATCTCCCATTTTTTTGGAGTTTAGAGGGGCTCCAATCTGCCTCAGCCTCACTCCCTCCACTTGCCATGTCAGCTCTTGCATCCAGGAAGCCAAAATAATTCCTGGTTCTCAGAGAGTTCACAGGAAATCCCAGCAGGGGTCTGCCAAAGCACCTTCCCTGCACTGAGAGCATGGTTCAGAAAGGAGTTCATGTGTTTGTAATTCTTTTCCCAAGGGAGGGCATTGAGACCTCACCTGCACTGCTGAGTCCAGCTCTGGGTTCCTCTGCACAGGAAAGATGTGGATGTGTTATAGGGGGTCCAAAGGAGGCCACAGAGATTCTCCAAGGGCTGGACCACCCCTGCCATGGAAACAGCCTGAGAGATTTGGGATTGTTCAGCCTGGAGTGGCCTAGAGCCCCTTCCACTACCTTAANAAGTGTCCAAGGCCAGGCTGGGCAGGGCTTGGAGCACCTTGGGATAGTGGAAGGTGTCTCTGCTAATGGCAGGGGTTGGAATGAGATGGTCTTTGGTGTCTCTTCCAACCCAAACCATTATGTTATTATTTTTCCAATTTTTTTTCTATTCAGTTGCTCCAAAACTAAATTAAAAACCTGTAAGAGGAAGGTAATAAATTGCTCTCTGCATCAGCTGGCAAGGAGCAAAAAAAGTTTAGACTAGACCAGAAACCTCCCAACCAAGAGGACAGGGAGTCCACTGAAGGAGGAGAAAGCCACCATGAAGGGAGGTTTTGGAAAAGACAAATCCATCTTCAGGAAAGGGGCTTGGACCAAATCTTCATTGTCCTTCCCATGCGTGCTCTGGGATCACAGCACTTGAGTAGGGGAGCAAATAGTTAAAAACCAAACCATACCCAGAGCAGCCACATTCACATGAAAAGGAGAAAACTGGGGGAAAAATATTAAATGTAGTGAGATGTGATAGTGGCTGGGATGGTTTGTGGGAGCAGGAAGGCAAAGGGGGAGGGAATGGTAATCCATGTCTGAGCAGGTTTAGGTAGATATCATTAGAGGATGCTCAAAGTTTCTTTTCTCCCACCTTTATCATTCAGTTAACAAAAGCTATTTCCTTCTCCTTCCCGCCTCATTTATTAAGCCATAAACATTCACAGCATAGCCTGATTTTTCCTAGACTTAAATAAAATCACAAGAATACAAAAATACCAACAAAACATGCATTCATCACAAAAATTTCACTTACATCAACAAAAGGAATTCACCCCAACAAAGTCAAAGTAACTTCTTAGAATCATTTAGGTTGAAAAAGAGTAACATCATAACACCACCAAAGGTGGACAATTTATGCACATCCCACCAATTAAAATCAAAATTCCCCACATTTCTAATGCTCTGCAGCAATTGTCCAGGTTTTGCCCCTTCTATCTTCCAGTTATTGTCCTGATGTCCAATTTCTCCAGAGCCCTCATGTTTGGAAACAAGAGATGCTACAGAACAGGTTTGAACCATCCCTTGCAATCACTTTCATCTCATTTTTAATATGCTTGAAGACCTGGGAGCAGCACAGGAACCAGCAGAACTGGACATGACCTCAGAGGGACAAGCAGTGAAGACTGATCCTGGCTTTCCAGAGGATTTTTGGATGCCCTGCCCAAGGCAAGGCAAACCCACCTTTACAAACACTTAAATATTATGAATTTGCCACTGTTCTGCATTGGCTGTGAGCAGGATCCATTTCTCTCAGCTCTGATCCAGGAGATGCTGCAGGCAGATGCACCATGGATAATCTTCCTTTGCAGAGTAATGGTAGAGTCACAGAATCATGGTTTGGATTGGAAAGGACCTTAAAGATCATTCATTTCCAAACCCCTGCCATGGGCAGGGACACCTTCCATCCAGAGTACCACTCTCCTTGGTATAAACCCCAGAGTGTTTGCAAATATTGATCAAAATCCTTCAAGCTCTGGTGCTTTGAACCAAAAAATTGCCTTTCCCTTCCAAGATTTGGCCATAACATGCAATTACAGTGTGATAAGCACTGTTCACGAGGTGTGTGTGTGTTTTTATCTATCTAAAGAGCCCTGTTCACATCACCAAATGGCACTATCTAAATCCCAGGATAACCTCTGCCCCAAAAGGGTAAAAAGAGAGGGAGGAAAGGGATGAAAGGCATCAAGAGGGGAGAGCTGTACCTCCTGCCTGGCAAGATCCCAGGTGCTCACACATCTCTGTGTGTATTTACTTCAAATTCCTCCATGCAGCCCTACCCCAACACTTCCAATTGGGTTTAAGTGCATCAGTACAGACCTGTCCCTCATTAGTTTAAATTAACCACAATGGCCCTGATTTGGAGAGAAACAAGGAGACAGATGAAAAGCAAGGAGGTGACAGGATGGCAGTGAGCTCTGGTGTGCTTTAGCTGAGCTGCAGTGACAGCACAGGATGTGATCTCTCCCTGCCCTGCTGGGGAGGGCAAAGGCATCAGTGCAACCTCAAGGGTTTTCTGTGTGGTTGGGGCAGATGTGGCAGCCTCCAGGCTCTTACCCCCACCAAAAATTGCCCCTTCAGCTCTCCCATCCCATCCTTGCACCCCATCCAAACCCTGCAGTCCCTGCCAGCTCAAACCTCTCAGCAAGAGGCACAAGTTGTGTTTGGAGACACCAGGAGAGGAGGAGAGCTCACCCAGGGAGGGCAGGATCAGGGCAGATGCAAAATCTTCACCCCAATGAACCTCTCTTTTCTTCCTACGTGGTCAAAATCCTGCTGTACATGAGAAGCTTCAGTCAAGCCTTCACTTTGGAGAGAGGCACATGTTTTCTTTATCTCTGAGTGTCACTGGGTAGATTAGATGAGATAAATATATCTCCACAGCAATCTGTGTTGCTGCAAAGATAGGGCTACAAAATTCCATGGGATGAGATCTTCCCATGCTGAGTTTAGCATCCCAGTAAGAAACGATCCTTCATTTTGGTGGCTGACATGTTTTCATGAAAACATAAGGAAAATGAATTTGACCTCAAGTGTTGGGTGTTTGGGCTTTTTTTTTTTAATTCACACAAAAAAAAGCTGTTAAGTGTTTGTTGGGTGGGTTATTTTAAGCAAAACCATCCTCATGAACATTTTCCTTGTGCAGTATTTGTCCCTATTTTCTTGTATTTTCAAGTTTTCTTGTTCTTAGCAGGGCCAAAATCCCAGCTCAAGGAAGTTGGTTGAAATCTTAAGGAAGAAAAGAAGTGCATGAAAGAAATGAGGAAAATCAAAAATGTGTCATTTGCTACAATGATTATCAAGGGAAATAAAGGAATAAACAAACTATAATATTTTTTGTCTACTCTCATACCCAGTGAATCCACAGATCTCCCATGTTCTGACAGCACCAGTTAAATCATCCCACTGTCCACTTGGCCTGCCCTTTAAAACCACTATTTTTTTAAGAAAGAAAAGTTGAAAAATCAGGGATAAACACACTCCAAGGAAATATTTCCTGTGTACAGTAGGAGGAAGCTGAGGGAGAGCCCTTGCTCACCAGCGGGGTCAGTCCCCATCACAATGTATGGAGCCAGGTCAGTGGGAGGAAACCAGTGTAAACAGGATCTGCTTTTATCAGTGGAAAAAAACCCCAGCCCTGTCTGAATTAGCCAGAAATATGTGCCTATATGTTATAGTCACAAGCTGCTGTGTCCAAGCCTCACTGCAGGGTTGAGTCATGGGCAGGGAGCTGTCCCCGAATACAGGACCCTGACTGTCCCTTCTGTTTTGGGAAGGAGCTCATGAGGGGATGCCTGCACCCCGAGCAGGATGCCTGGGCTGGGGGGTCAGGATTGGGAGAACAAGGTTTGGTGTGGGAGGGATGCATGATGGAAGTCCTGGATTGCAGGAAACCTGGCAAGGCATCCTTCTGGTGGGATGCTGGGGCTGGGGGAGACAGGATAGCTGTGCACAGCATCCTCCTGGGGGGATGCTGGGGCGGGGGGAGACAGGGCAGCTCAGCCTCGCATTCTCCTGGTGGGATGCTGGGGCTGGGGGTGAACAGTCAGACAGGCAGGGCATTCTCCTTGTGGGATGTTGGGGCTGGAGGGGACAGGATAGCTGTGCACAGCATCCTCCTGGGGGGATGCTGGGGCTGGGGGAGACAGGATAGCTGTGCACAGCATCCTCCTGGGGGGATGCTGGGGCTGGGGGAGACAGGATAGCTGTGCACAGCATCCTCCTGGGGGGATGCTGGGGCTGGGGGAGACAGGATAGCTGTGCACAGCATCCTCCTGGGGGGATGCTGGGGCTGGGGGAGACAGGATAGCTGTGCACAGCATCCTCCTGGGGGGATGCTGGGGCTGTGGGGGGACATGCCAGCCATACAGGACGTCCTTGTGCTGAGATACTGGGAGGGGTGCATGTCAGAGGGGCAGGACATCCTCCTGGAGGGATGCTGGGGCTAAGGGAGGATATGGCAGCCTGCCAGGGCATCCTCCTGGTGGGATGCTGTCCCGGCGATTCCGGCACGAGGGGGTCTCCTGAGGAATGGGGGATCTCCAGAGGGATAGGGGGTCTCCTGAGGGATGGGGGGTCTCCAGAGAGATGGGGGAGTCTCCCATCAGAGGGATGGGGGGTCTCCTGAGGGATGGGGCGTCTCCCATCAGAGGGATGGCGCATCCCGCGCTGTGCCCGCAGCCCCGGGACCCCGCGGGACCGGACCGGACCCGCCGGGCAAAGCCTGCGCTCTGCTGCCCTCGGGCGGTGACGGGAGGGAGCGCCGCACCCCCGGGCTGCCCCCGGAGCGGAGAGACCCCCGGGGATGGACACCGGGAATGAGAGACCCCCGGGGATGGACACCGGGAATGAGAGACCACCGGGGATGGACACCGGTAATGAGTGACCCCCGGGGATGGACCCCAGTTATGAGTGAGCACCGGGGGATGGACCCCAGTTATCAGTGATCCTCCTGGGGCTGGACCTCAGAGCTGGGTGACCCCTCCTGGGGAATAGACCCCTCTGCTGAGTGACCCTTTGGGGGATGGACCCCAGTGCTGGGTGACCCTCCTGGGGGATGGACCCTAGAGCTGAGTGACCTTTCCTGGAGATGGACCTCAATACTGAGTGACACTCCTGGGGATGGACCCCAGTGCAGAGTGACCCTTCTGGGGGATGAATCCCGGTACTGAGTGACCCCGCGGGGGACTGACCCCAGTGCAGAGTGACCCTTCTGGGGGTGCACACCAGTACTGCGAGACCCTCCTAGGGAATGGACCCCAGTATTGAGTGATCATCCTGGGGCTGAACCCCAGTGCTGCGAGACCCTTTCTGGGGCTGCACCTCACTTCTAAGTCCTAACCCTCCTGGAGGCTGCACCACACTGTTGAGTGACCCTCCTGGGGCTGCACCCCACTGCTGCGGCACCCTCCCGGGGGCTGCCTCCTCCCAGAGCGCGCCTGAACCCTCTCCATCATCATCTCTCCTGAATCCCCTCCATCATCCCGCCTGAACCCCCCTCCATCATCTCTCCTGAACGCCTCCATCATCTCTTCTGAACCCTCTCCATCATCTCTCCTGAATCCCCTCCATC